>ML338019.1:0-55655 GCA_005239505.1 Nicotiana paniculata | reverse complement strand
AATCTGGAGCCCTCTAACTAATATAATATGCCCAGGCTTTTCGCTTTTGCGGTCAAAAATTCGTTTTTGCATTATCGCTTTTGCGGTGAAGTCTCCGCATCTACAGAGTTCACTTAAAATCCCAGATTTCCTACCTGCGCGCCAACATCCGCATCTGCAGAATCGCTTCTGCGGTCCCTCGTCCGCTTTCGCGGAAGCCTTGGCCACCCCAGCTCCCTTACTCACTCCGCTTCTGCAATCACCCTTCCGCATAAGCGGCTCCGCTTATGCGGTCTTCACGTTACATCTGCGACCACTGGCCATTTCCCAGCCCCGCATCTGCGCCCAATTATTCACTTATGCGGGCTCGCACCTGCAGTCAGTCTTGCGCAGGTGCGATTGCACTAGAACTGGTGCTTTCAACCCTTCTCACAAGTCCAAATTTGATCCGTTGATCATTCGAAATCCACCAGAGGCCCCACGGGACCTCTCACTAAATATACCAATCAGTCTGAAAACATCATACGAACTTAGTCGAGTCTTTAAATTACATTAAACAACACTAAAAACATGAATTGCACATCGATTCAAGCCTAATAGACTTTAAGCCTAGCAAAGGCTGGAATGGGAAATTCTTTCCCAGAAAGTGTAACCATTGGTGCAAGAAGGAAGATGGAGCTTATGGGAATTGCTACAACAAATACTGCTACTGCTATTACAAATGCTGAAATACAATATATAGCCATAGGCCTTTTCTTATGGCACGTGAAGTTTGTCTTCTATAATATAATATAGTATAGATAAATAAATGACCATATTATCTTTTATGGTCTTATTTGATGTGTTGTGACTTGATGTTTTATATGAAATATGTAGTATTACTGTATAGGGTAAAAATTGTACTCCTGCACTTTTTTATCTTTTCTACTCCTAATATAATAATGTCACAATCCAAAATCCAACTAGCCATGATGGCATCTAACGCAATCGTTAAGTAAGCCAATTAACAATAAACCAGTTCAAATGATATTTATTAAGAGAAGAAATGATAATACAACTTAACTACTATACAAAGAATTTCTCAAGGACTGAAAGTACAAATCATGAGCATCTAAAATTTAGAATTTACAAAGCTGATATGAAATAAAGTACATCATCTGTTTGAAATGTAAATGAACAGAACTCGAATCTAATGCTACCAAGGACTAGTGATAGCCATAACTAGAACGCAGGTAAATCTTCCGATCCAGCTCCCGCTGTACACAACAACATCAGCATCCAACATTTACACGCAAGGTGCAGAAGTGTAGTATGAGTACAACATTTACACGCAACGTGAAGTTTGTCTTCTATAATATAATATAATATAGATAAATAAATGACCATATTATCTTTTATGGTCTTATTTAATGTTTGTAACTTGATATTTTATATGAAATAATAGTAATTATATTTCATGTTTTTTTTAATATCAAAACTTAAAAAACTATCCGACCTTTTTAAATTAAATTTACAAACCTTTTCAATATCCTTAGAAAGAAAAAGGAAAAACATTAGAAACTTGTTTTCCAACACTTTGCAAAGTCATGAAAAAAGTGGTTCAACACTTGTAGTGCAAAAAACTTGTTTCCAAATTAAAAATTATTGGGAACTTGAACAAAGATAAAACCAAAGATTACTTTATTCTTCAAGTTGAAGATATAGAGTTTGTAGTTCATATGCTTTATGGGTTTACTAACATGAATTTGTTTTCAAAATTAACCATAGGCAAGAGCGTCAATCTTGACTTTAAGAACAATGGTTAAAACACAAGATTAAAAAACAAAAATAGTTTTCTTCAACTTTGCAATACAGATGAGCTATCATTTTATAACACTTTGAATAGTTTAAAAAAATTTATAATGCAAGGCTTAAAATTACTTGAATTACATTTGTTAAAAGAAAGAAAAAATTTATAATTTGCTTAAACTGCTGAATTAACTTATATATGCTTTTCCTTGGAACTCATTTTACTCCTAAATAGGACACATATTCAAGCAAATCAAAAGAAGAAATTCTTTTTAAACATAATACTAATAATAGTAATAAGTATACTAACAAGAAGTTCTTTCTTAAACATAGAGGGTGTTTGGATGAGCTTAAAAGCTGGTCAAATTAGTTTTTCTGCATGTGGTCCCTGACAAAGAGTATACACGATAATACTCAGCTGAGCAAGTGAAAAGCATCGAATTTACCAAAACACCCTGAACCACCCGAACATGGGCGAAGTTACCTTTCTCCAAGGGTGGTCAACTAACCACCCTTCGCCGGAAAATTATACTCTATATAAAGTAAAATATTACTTGTTATTGATTAAAATTGAACACCCTTACATAGCCTAATAGCAAAGGTTTGAACACCCTTATTAAATTTTCTGGCTTCGCCACTGCATCCGAAGCTCCTCTCTTAGCCGCTTCTATAATAGTAGTAATGTAGTATTACTGTATAGGGCGAAAATTATACTCCTGCACTTTCTTTCTTTTCTACTCTTAATATAATAATTTTGCGACATAAACAAAATAGATTTTACAGGGGCAGAGCTACGGTCGGTAAAGGGTGGTTAGTTAAACATTCTTCGTCGAAAAAATATTATACTATGGTATATAGGGGCGAAGCTACATTCACTTAATTAGGCTGGTCAACTAACCACCCTTCGTTGAAAAATTACATCATATATATATAGGTAAAATATTAAGTTTTAGAGGTATATAACATATATTGAACATTCTTTATCAGATTTTTTTTTGCTTCGTTCAAATTTGAACACCCTTAGCTTATGGACAAATTCTTAACTTTCGCTACTGAATTGGTATATAAGTCAAATATGACTCTTTTCGTACAATATACTAAATCTTGAACCACCTTAAACACCACTGGATTCTGGACTCATAAGAGTACATAAAGTTATTTAATTATTCTTTTCAATTTTATTACATATCTAGTAACAACAAAGTGGAAGCAGCTTAATTCATTGTCTCAGAAATGACATTGAATGATTTCCCTTAGCATAAATAGGTGCATATGCAAGGCATTCCCTTAAAAAACCCTTTCTACAAACAATACCTTCCAAAAATATGGCACTCATTGAGTGGAGAGGTTCTCTAGACTATGTTTCCGGCGGAATGATTTCATATTTGAAGACACAACAGATGGTTGGGAAGGATTGTTTATCTTATTTGACTTTTATGAGGGATGGTGGTGCTGATACTCCTACTATTGATTCTGTTCCAGTGGTACAAGTTTTTCCGGTGTGTTTCCTACAGACCTGCCGGGTATGCCGTCCGAAAGGGATATTGACTTTGGCATTGACTTGGTGTCGGGCATAAACCCATTTCTATTCCTCCGTATCGTATGGCACAAGCTGAGTGAAAGAATTGAAGAAACAACCTCAGTAACTTCTTGATAAGGGGTTTATTAGGCCCAGTGTGTCGCCTTAGGGTGCACCGGTTCTGTTTGTGAAGAAGAAGGATGGTGTCTGAATGGCTCGAATCTAGTCAGAAACAATTCAATATACTCGACACGAACTATAGAAACCAATTCTATATGAAAATACAAAAAAAATTCGAGTAAAATCAGAAATTAAATTAAAAAATCAGGCCCACATCTCGAAATTCGACAAAAGTTACAAAATACGAACTCCTATTCAATCACGGGTCCAACCATACCATTTTTACCAAATTCTGAAATCAACTCAGCCCTCAAATCCTCAAATTTAACTAAGAGGGTTTTTAAAATTTTTCCAACTTAAAGCACCAATTAAATGCTAAAAATAATAATAGGTTTGGATACTTTAACCACATTTGAGTTAGGAATTCTTACCCCAATATTTTCTCTTGAAATCTCCCAAAAATCACCTTTGCCGAGCTCTAAATCGCGGATAATGAGAAATGGGACGAAATCCCATTTTCAGAACTTCAGTTTTGCGGTCTAGGGATTTACATATCTTGATTGCACAACTCCCTTCGCGATCGCGGGAATGGCTTTGCCATCCTGAAACACAAATTGCCTGCCAATTTGCACTGCCCGAATGAGACGTTCCATACGCGAACACGAAGCATGACCCTTCAGACCTTCGCGCACGCGGACTGCTTCATGAGATTGCGAATCATAAATTTGAGTGCTCCAGCTTCTGTCTCATTTCCTCTTCGCAAACGCGGTCAACTCTACACGTTCGTGATGCACTGGGATCCAACCTTCCACGATCGCGTGCCTCTCTTCGCGAATGCAAAGAGTAAAAATCATAGCTCACAAACATCTCTTCTCGATCGCGGTAATGGCTTCACGATCGCGAAGCACAACGCACCAGATGACAGTTGAAGCTCAAAAACCAGATTTTTCCAAAGATTAAAAGGTCCATAGGCTATCCGAAACTAACTCGAGCCCTCGAGGCTCCAAACCATATATGCACACAGGTCCAAAAACCTCATACGAACTCGCTCGTGCGAGCAAAACACAAAAAATAACACCTAGAACTACGAATCAGACACCAAACCAAATGAAATTTTTAATGAAACTTACGAATTTCTAGTTTAACAACCGGACGTCCGAATCAAGTCAAATCACTTTCTTTTGGAACAAAATTTGGTAGACAAGTCATAAATATAGTAATAGACTTATACTGAGTTTCGAAACAAAAATATGGAATCGGTATAAACAAAGCCAAACATCAGTAAAACTTGGAAACTCTTTAAGCTTTCAAACTTCTATTTTTCAATAATTGGCGATAACTCAAGCTAGGGACCTCCAAATTAAATTTTTAGCATATGCCCAAGTCCCAAATCATGGTATTGACCCATCAGGAATGTCAATATAATGATCGGGTCCATTTTTTTAAAATGTTGATAGAAGTTAACTTAAGTGAGTTTTAAAGCACTAATTCACATATTTATCAATTTTCACATAAAAGCTTTCTAGGAAAATATACTGACTACGCACCCAAGTCGAGGAATGCTAAATGGTGATATTCAAGGTCTCAAAACACTGAAATGAATATTAAATTTGTCGATGACCAATCGAATCATCACATTATCCACCTCTAAAACAAACGTTCGTCCTCGAACAGAATTAGAAAAAGTACCCGGGCTGGTGAAAAGGTGTGGATATCTACTTCCCATGTCCAACTCGGGCTCCCAGGTTGATTCTTCAACCGGCTGACCTCTCCATTGCAATCGAACTGATGGAAAATTCTTAGACCTTAATTGTCGGACCTGCCAGGCTAGAATAGCTACCGGCTGCTCCTCATAAGTCAAATCCTTGTCCAATTGGATTGAGCTGAAATCTAACACATGGGACGGATCACCATAATATATTTTCGACTCATAGACATATGGAACACCGGATGAACTGTTGATAAACTAGGTGGTAGTGCAATCATGTAGGCTACTTTACCCACCTTTTCAAGAATTTCAAAGGGTCCGATATATATAGGGCTCAACTTGCCCTTCTTTCTGAACCCCATTACACCCTTCATTGGTGAAACCCGGAGTAATAATCTTTCTCCAACCATGAATGCAACATCACGAACTTTGTGGTCGACATAACTCTTTTGCCTAGACTTAGCTGTGCAAAGTCGGTCCTGAATAATCTTGACCTTATCGAAGGCATCCTGTACCTAATCAGTACCCAATATGTGATGACCCAAGAGGTCATGTTGTGTAATTTAGTAAAAAATCGTGTTCCGAGGCCCCAAAAGCCTCTGTTAATCTAACCTCGATGTGTGTGCATAGCCCGAGCGTGTAGCCGGGAAGTATTTATGTGGAAATGTGTTGAATGATTGAATTTATAATAATTAATGGAATAAAGTTGACTTTGGTCAATATTTTTGGTAAACGGACCCGAACCCGAACCCGTGATTTGACGGTCTCGGAGGGTCCGTAGGAAAATATGGGACCTAGGCATATGCCCGAAATAGAATTCCGATGTCCCAAGCCCTGAGAAATGAATTTTTAAAGAAAATTGTTTTCTGAAAATAAGAAAGTTTGAAAATGAACTTTGATGTGAAATTTGTGTTATCGGGCCCGTATTATGGTTCCGAAGCCCGGAACAGGTTTGATATGTGCTATGTGAGTTATCTATAAAATTTGGAAAGAAACAGACTTGGTTTGACGTGTTTCGGATCAAAATTGGAGATTTTGAAGTTTATGAAGTTTAAGAAAATTCTATGAGTTTTGGAGTGTAATTCCTTATTTTTTATGATATTTTGGTGATTTAAATGCATGAATAAGTCCGTAGGATGAATTGGGAGTCGTGTGTGTTTTTGGTTTTGAGCCCCGAGGGCTCGGGTGAGTTTCAGATAGGTAATGGAGTGCTTAAGTTGTGAAAAATCTGGTGTTCCTTAAGTTTTCTGGTGTTTGATGCTTTCATCAGTGAGATCGCGTATTTTTCCCTGCGATCGCATAGCCTTGGCGTGTGATGGGGTCTGATGCACTATGTGATCGCACTTGCTTCTCCGCGATCGCATAGTGTAATAGGTAGGAAGGGGGCTGGTGGTTAGTTGTTCAGTGCGAACGCACATCAACGGGCGCGATCGCGGAAGGTCTAGGGTTAATGTTGTGCAAACGCAGGTGGGGTGCTGCGAATGCACAAAGGTTAGCGTAGGGTCAGGGGCTGGGTAGAATTGCCCCGTGCGATCACAAAGGACCTCCTTCTTCTCCAATCCCCATTGAAGACCTCCAAGCCATTTTCTCCTCCATAGCCATTTGGGTAAGTGTTCCTAACACCAGTTTCTTCCACTTTCCTTCCCTAATCACTAGAATCTAGGCCTAAAAATCCTAAAATCAAAGTAGAAATTAGGGGTTTTGGGTAGAGTTAGGGTTTATGGAATTTTGGGTAATTCAACCTCAATTTGGGGCCGGATTTCAAAATATATATATATATATATATATATTTGAACTCGTGGGGGTATGGGTGATCGGGTTTTGGTCCGAGCCTCGTGTTTGGACCAAGTGGGTCCGGGGTCGAATTTTGGTATTTTTGGAAGAATGATAGGAAATGGATTATTAGGCTATGGGATCGATTTATTGAGTCATTATTGATATACTTAAGTTAATTATGTCTAGATATTGTTGTTCCGGAGTTGAATTCAAAAGGAAAGGCGGTGTTAGAGGCTTGATTGCTATTTTTGGACTCGAGGTAAGTGTCTTGCCTAACTTTGGTGAGGGAATATGTATTGTATTCTATGTGTAAAGTGTTTATCATATTCAATGCATAGGTGAGGTGACAAGTACATATGCATTGTGTGTCAAGCATGTCCGTGAGTCTATTTTCGATAAAAATCTTGTTATTACTTCCATGTTCATTATAATATGCAATTTTCTCTACTTGGAAGTTGATTATTGTTGAAAACTCTGGTTGATGAACTCATGATGTATTGGTTCGATTGAGAATGTAACACCTCGTACCTTAGTATTTGCATGTATCGTAGTAAAACCATGTTAGTTGGAAGACACCAAGGCTGTATATGAAGTTATAAATATAAGACTCCGAAAGCTTATGGAATTTTGAAAACGTTATATATTACCTTGATATGGTGCTTTTTTTGAAGAGAAACATTCTTTTGTAAATGTTTGATAAATATGATTATCAAAATCAATTAGTATTATATATTTGATAAGTGTTAGTTAAACACTTGATAAGAGGAAACTTCTAAATAATATTTTATGTATTATAAGAAAAGAAATCTCTTCCTTACAAGAAAAATTATGTTTTTATCCTCTTTAGAAATTATTTTCTCATGATAAAAGTTATTTTTACCTATCTTGAGAATTAATGGTACAAAAATATATACTCTAGATATTTGGATGAAAAATTATAATTTTATAACATATATTTTTAGTGTCAAAATGTTTATGATATATTAGTATAGTTTAAATTTATAAAGAACTGATTTTCTTTAAATAGAGATATGATGAGTTGATTATTAAATAATTTTAAAAGTATGAGACAAAGATTTTAAGTCCCAATTTTATTATCATACATGACTTTGTTATTTATACCGTACACGTATATATTTTATTACCTTTATATGAAGTAATGTGATATGTATAACTTACACGTGCTCAACTTTCCTTAAAAGGTTACACCTTTATTAATTACTTATGTACCACCGCTAAAGTTAATAAACTTTGCATAACATCTTTATCTTATCTTACCTTCCTTACATATAAATCAATAAGCAATTGTTTACATTCCTCTGATTTGCAATTCAACGAAGTACCAACAGAAGCCTTACTTCTTCTTTAACAAAGAAGAATAATATCTTAATTGGAGGTCCCTTTATCAAATTATCTCCATTGAAGTAAGGTGTAGGGAAGATGCAAAAGAAGCGATCTTCTACAAGCTCATATAAGCAATTAAGGTATGTTAAGATTATCTTTTTATCATATTAAGAATTAAGCGTACGAAAATTTCTAGCCTTTATATGAGATTAGGAAAATTAAAAGTTGATAAAATATATATATATTTATATGAATATTTTAATAAAATATAGTGTATGTATTCGTTTTATATAGTACCATATGACCATGATAGTAGGGTATAAAGTGTATTAAAAGTAAATAACAGTTTAAGTGAATTGTGACAATTTTTAACTATGCGTGAAATTAGTTAATTACCGGATAACGAGACACTACCTAATTACCTAATAAATGAATAAAGATTAAATTTTCTCTCAACCCCCCACGTGGTAGCCACATAGAAATACATTAAGTGACTCATGTAGCAAGGTGTCAACAGCAAAGGACAAGACGCGCTAGCGAACATCTAGTTTAGAGAAAATCCTAATTTGCCTGAATAGACAGTTTTACTACCAAGAAATGATGTGGAGCCAAGTAGAATGGTGGAATGGTTAAGGTGGGTTTGTAGTAATTTATTTATTGATTAATATCTGGAATACACTTGCAAATTATCAATGGTTTGTTATTATGAATGGAAAGGATCATGGGATAACAAATGGGAGTTCAAAGTTGTCCTGTCTACTTCTTTCGTTAGAATATGAAGCGTAGTAAAACTTTCTTTGAGATTTTTCTTGTTTTAGGTACCCAATAGACGTTTTATTTTTGATATAGAATAAGATTCTGAGGAGGTTAGGCATATTGGATTACAATCTCTTATTCAGACAGTCATGGTTCTTCGATGCCGTTTGCCTCATTCCGTCGTTCAATTTTGAGTATTAGAAGTGAACCCCAGGTATGTGAGGCTATCCCTTTCCTTCTTTTATACGACTCGGATTGTACATAATGTAATAAATGAGCTTCCAAAGATACTTTACTCTTAGAAGCTAGCAGTATTTACATTGTTTCCCTTCTTACGGAACAATTGGTGTTGAGGTTGCTTCTCATATTCTTATGTTATCACTGTTGTTTGTACTTCCTGATTCTTATAAGATTCTCGATGAAGAGTTAGCCCTAATAATGTGTACAGAGAATATCGACCTTACGTCACTCCGAAATATTTAGAACATGATTCCAATGAGTCATGCATGCATTATATATATGTATCTATTTTACTCTACCGAGCCGCGCTATAGTCGGCCGGGAATGGCACCTATTGTGCAACCACTGATCAGTTGAGTTTACCGAGTCCTCTTTGAGGCCGGGTATGATATGATGATGATGATGCCCACAGATTCGAATGTTCTATGATGATGATGATGCCCACAGAGGCGGATGCTTTTAAAAGATAATGTATATATATGTATCATGCATTTCATGTTATTGTCTCTTAGATTTCCTACATATCTCTTTACATTGTTGTTCTTATTTATGCTTTTCTGCCTTACGTACTCAATACATTATTCGTACTGACGTCCTTTTGTTGGGGACACTGCATTCATGTCTGCAGGTATAGACAAATAGTTTGACAAGCCCTCATAGTAGACGAGGTTAGCATTCAGCGAAGGATCGTTAAGACTCCACCTCATTCGGAGTGTTGCCGCTTGTATGAGTCATTGTGTCAGAGTTTTGCTATAGACGGATGGATAAGCCGGTGCCCTGTCCTATTTGAAGTTAAATATTCTTAGAGGCTTTTTAGACAGAGGTTCAGTTTGTACTGTATCAGAGGTCTTGACGGCTCATATGCATTCATGTTTTAAGAAAAATGATTCATTAATACAACGTTTTCCCACTTGCAATTGTACATTACGAGTTGTGGCCACGTTGGCCCATGATAGTTACAAAAAGAATGAACGAGTTGCAGAGTGGTTCGCTCGGGCAAGTTTGGCACCGGGTGCCAGCCACGCCTCCCAAGGTTTGGGGCGTGACAGAGAACCCAGTTGTAAAGGATATATTTGAAATGATTGGTTATAGCTGAGACCCTTGCCGGGCAATCGTTATGATATTGACTGATACTTTTCCCTTGCCAGGTGATTTTGAATTTTATTTCCACTATGCTACATTCCTTGCCATTGATATTGTCATTGTTTTAGTGAGGAAGAGTGTAAATCACGAAGGGCGATACCGTGCCATGATTTACATTGATTACATCATAATTTGCATAGTGAGGAAGAGAGTAGAAGCACGAAGGGTGATGTCGTGCTGATTGATCACTATTGTTATGCACGAGGGGACATTCCGTGCCGTGATTGTGATGTTTTATGCACGAGGGGACATTCCGTTCCATGTTTATATTGTTTATGCACGAGGGGATATTCTGTGCCATATTTTATATTGTTATGCACGAGGGGACATGCCGTGCCGTTTTTTTTTACTGTTTAATTTGTGTTGCCAATCCCTGTTATTATTTTCGGATATTTTAGACTATTGTTTTCGTTTCCGTCATTTCAGTATTTGTTATCTCTTACCCCCAGCATGTTTTTCCCCGTAATCGTATTCTTGTTTAGTTTCTACTATACTATTGAACTGCACAGGTACTACTTCGCCAAGGTTAGGCTCGGCACTTACTCAGTACATGGGGTCGGTTGTACTGATGCTACACCTACACTTCTTTATGCTGTGCAGATTAAGCAGCCGGACCCAGTGGACATTACTGGTGGGAGTGTCCTTCAGTCCATTCCAGACGACACCGAGGTAGTTCTGCATGGCGTTCGTGGATTTCGGCGTCCCTGTCTATCTTTCATTCTGTCTTTTATGTGCTTTCCATACAGGTACACCATTTTATTTTCAAACTATTGTTTTTAGTCAAATCTTATACTAGTTCATGAGGTTGTGACTCCAATTTTGGGTTTTGTACTTAAAGGGATTCCAACGTTATTACTTGTTGTTATTTCGGCTTATGTTAATGCTTCCGCACTTTATCTCTTTTATCTAGTCAATATTTTTATTTTCATTTGATATTAAAGCAATTCAGTTAACACGTTGGCTTGCCTAGCGGGTGCAATGTTAGGCGCCATCACGACCTAAAGATGGGATTTCGGGTCGTGACATGTTGGTATCACAGCACTAGGTTGCTTAGGTATCACAACTCACGGACAAACTTGGTAGAGTCTGATGGATCGGTACGGAGACGTCGGTACTTATCCCCTAGAGGCTACAAAGTTAGGAATAACTTCACTTTTCTTCTTTCTTGTCGTGCGATTTGAAATTCTAAATGCTAATTGAGTTTCGGTTATATCCTCTCGCAGATGGCGAGAACGCGTGCTTCCTCATTTACCGATCAGCAGCCCGACTCTCCTGTTGCAGCTCCTACGAGGGGCCGAGGCCGTATTAGAGGTCGAGGCAGGGCTCAGCCCAGAGCAGCAACCCCAGTAGAGGACCCACAGGTAGACTTTGCCGGTGACGTTCCTACTCAGACAGTTCCAGTTGGACCAGCTCGAGTCCCAGAGTGGTTCATTTCCACCCCGGTGCTTCAGGACGCTCTAGTCCGCTTAGTGGGGCTCATGGAGAGTGTGGCTCAGGCCGGTCTTCTTCCTACTGCACCAGCCGTCTCTCAGGCTGGGGGAGGGACCCAGACTCCTGCTACTCGCACACCAGAGCAGCTAAATCCTCAGTTCTAGACTTCGGTACCTCAGACAGCCGAAGAAGCTCAGTCGGGCATTGTGGCCCCGGCAGTTGAGGGAGCAGCTATGTCAGCAGATGCTTTATAGAGATTGGATAGATTTACCAAGTTGTTCACTACTACATTTACTGGTTCACCATCAGAGGATCCCCAGGATTATTCGGACAGCTGTCATGAGGTTCTTCGGAACATGGGCATAGTAGAGTCCAATGGAGTTGATTTTTCTACCTTTCGTCTTTCGGGTTCCGCCAAGACTTGGTGGAGAGACTATTGCTTGACCAGGCCAGCTGGGTCTACACCATTGACTTGGGCTCAGTTCTTAGAGGTATTCTTGGGGAAGTTCCTTCCCGTTACTCAGAGAGAGGACCTTCAGAGGCAGTTTGAGCGTCTCCAACAGGGATCTATGATTGTCAGTCAGTACGAGACCAGGTTCATCACTCTAGCTCGTCATGCTATTATGATACTCCCCATTGATCGTGAGAGAGTGAGGAGGTTTATTGAGGTTTTGGCTCAGCCCATCAGGCTTCAGATGGTCAAAGAGTCAGGTACTGATATTTCGTTCCAGGATACGGCCAATGTGGCCAGGAGGATTGAGATGATTATGTCACAGGGTGGTGGTTAGGGGGCTGACAAGAGGCCCCGTCACTTCGGTCGATTCAGTGGAGCCTCATCTGGGGGAAGGGATTCTTCAGGCAGAGTTCATCTTCCCAGACCCTATCAGTCGGCACTTCAGGTAGCTCACAGTGCACCGCCAGCTCCTATTGGTGCACCACCAGCACCTATCAGTGCACCACCGCATCAGAGTTACCAGTGTGGTTATCAGGGTCGACAGGGCCAGTTCCAGAGTCAGCAGCCACATTAGCAGAGGCCTTGTTATACTTGCGGTGGTTTGGGGCATATTTCCAGGGTTTTCCCCCGAGGCCCTGGTGGTCTCAGTATTAGGGTTCCCATGCCATGGTTCCTGCATCAGGCGCACCCCCACCCCCTCATCAAGCTAGGGATGGCGGTCGCGGTGCCAGAGGTAGAGGTCAGACTCATAGAGGTGGAGGACATGCCACGAGAGGTAGAGGTCAAGCCGCAGTAGGTCTACCCAGAGTTGATCAGATTGGAGGGGCTCAACCCCGGTGCTATGCTTTTCCTGCCAGGCCTGATGCCGAGGCTTCTGATTCAGTTATTACAGTTACGGTTTTAGTTTTCATCTGAGAGGCTTCGGTGTTATTTGATCCAGGTTCTACATTCTCCTATGTGTCTTAATATTTTTCCCCTTATTTGAGTATGCCCCATGATTCCTTGAGTACTGCTGTGCATGTGTCTACATCGGTGGGTGATTATATAGTGGTAGATCGAGTCTACCGTGCTTGCTTAGCAGTCATTGGTGGTCCGGAGACTCAGGTTGATCTTTTGCTTCTTGATATGGTTGACTGCGATGTTATATTAGGGATGGATTGGTTATCCTCTTATCATGCTTCTTGATAGGGGTGCTTGGCCTATCTGGCCTATGTTCGTGATTCTAGCACCGAGGTACCTTCCCTGGAGTCTGTGCCCGTGGTTCATGAGTGTCCAGAGGTATTTNTATTGACTACCGGCAGTTGAATAAGTTTACTATTAAGAACAAGTATCCTTTGCCAATGATTGATGATTTATTCGACCAGCTTCAGGGTGCTTTAGTGTTTTCCAAGATTGACTTGAGATCTGTTACCATTAGCTGAGGATTAGGGCGTCTGATGTCCCTAAGACAACCTTTCGCACTCGTTATGGGCATTATGAGTTCTTGGTGATGTCATTTGGGCTGACAAATGCCCCGCTGCTTTCATGGAGCTGATGCACCGAGTGTTCAGGCCTTATTTGGACTCATTTGTGATTGTTTTAATTGATGATATATTGATATACTCTCACAGTAGAGAGGAGCATGAGCACAACCTTAGAGTCGTCCTCCAGACTCTGAGGGATAGTCAAAATTCTCCAAGTATGAGTTTTGGTTGAGTTCAGTTGCATTTCTAGGCCATGTGGTATTGTCAGATGGTGTTCAGGTGGATCCCAAGAAGATTTCAGCAGTCAGAGATTGGCCTAGACCCACCTCAGCTACAGAGACCCGGAGTTTCTTGGGCTTATCAGGTTATTATCGCCGGTTTGTGGAGGGATTTTCATCCATTGCAGCTCCGATGACCAGGTTGACTCAGAAGAGTGCTCAGTTCAGGTGGTCTGAGGAGTTTGAGGTGAGCTTTCAGAAGATCAAGACATCCTTGACCACGGCACCAGTGTTAGTTTTGCCTACAGGTTTAGGATCGTATACCGTGTATTGTGATGCTTCACGGGTTGGGCTTGGTGCAGTGTTGATGCAGGATGGCAAGATTATAGCCTATGCTTCTCGTCAGTTGAAGGTTCATGAGACGATCTATCCAGTTCATGACTTGGAGCTAGCAGCTATTGTACATGCATTGAAGATTTGGAGGCATTATTTGTATGGTGTGCCATGTGAGGTGTTCACGGATCATAAGAGCTTACAGTATCTGTTCAAACAGAAGGAGTTGAACATGAGGCAGAGGAGATGGTTAGAGTTGCTGAAGGATTATGATATTACCATTCTTTATCATCCGGGAAGGACAATGTGGTGGACGACGCCTTGAGCCGGAAGTTAGCTAGTATGGGTATTCTTGCTTATTTATCAGTCGGAGAGCGACCTCTTGCTTTGGATGTCCAGGCTTTAGCCAATCGATTTGTGAGATTGGAGGTTTCTGAGACTGGCAGTGTTTTGGCCCATACCGTGGCCTGTTCTTCATTGTATGACCGTATTCGGGCCAGGCAGTATGATGATCGCCATTTATGTGTTGTTAGAGATAGAGCCAGGCACGGAGATTCCAAGAAGGTTACAGTTGATGTTGAGGGAGTTTTGAGGATGCAGGGTCGGATTTTTGTACCTGATGTGGATGGTATTTGTGAGTTGATACTTCAGGAGGCCCATAGTTCTTGGTATTCTATTCATCCGGACGCCGCAAAGATGTACCAGGACTTGCGGCAGCACTATTGGTGGCGGAGGATGAAGAAGGATATTGTAGTTTATGTAGATCGGTGATTGAACTGTCAGCAGGTTAAGTACGAGCACCAGAGACCCGGTGGTTTGATGCAGCAGATTCAGCTTCCCGAGTGGAAGTGGGAGCGTATCACCATGGACGTTGTGGTTGGACTCCTACGGAATCAGAGGATTGTTGATGCAGTATGGGTCGTTGTGGATAGGCTGACCAAGTCAGCGCACTTCATTCCAGTATCAGTTTCGTATTCAGTAGAGAAGTTGGCAAAGATCTATATGAGAGAGATTGTTAGACTGCATGGTGTGCCCATATCTATTATATCAGACCGAGGTACTCAGTTTACCTCCTATTTCTGGAGAGTATTTCTGCGAGAGTTGGCACACAAGTCGATTTGAGCACAAGATTTCATCCTCAGACGGACGGGCATTCCGAGCGTACTATTCAGATTTTGGAGGATATGTTGCGAGCTTGTGTTATTGACTTTAGAGGTTCATGGGACCAGTTCTTGCCTTTAGCTGAGTTTGCCTACAACAACAACTATCAGTCGAGCATTCAGATGGCTCCGTATGAGGCGTTGTATGTTAGACGGTATCAGTTTCCAGTCAGATGGTTTGAGCCGAGAGAGGGTAGATTGTTGGGTTCTGAGTAAGTCCAGGATGCCTTGGACAAGGTGAATATCATTCAGGATAGATTTCGCACCGCTTAGTCCAGACAGAAGAGTTATGCGGATTGCAGAGTTTGAGATTTAGCATTTATGATAGGCGACCGGGTATTTCTTCGGGTGTCGCCCATGAAGGGCGTGATGAGATTCGGAAGGAAGGTAAAGTTGAGCCCTAGGTACATTGGTCCATTTGAGATTCTGGACAAGGTAGGAGAGGTGGCCTACAGACTTGCCTTGCCACCTAGTTTGTCAGCCATGCATCCAGTATTTCACGTGTCTATGCTCGGTAGCCATATTAGATCGGCAGGTGCGACAGTTGAGATCGAAGATTTATCCTTCAGTTCGTGTTCAGTGGAGAGATCAGCCTGTTGAGCCAGGTACTTGGGAGTTTGAGCCCGATATGCGGAGCCGTTATCCCCACTTTTTCCCTGATTCAGATACTTTTCTATGTTTGTTCGAGGACGAACGATTGTTTTAGAGGTGGAGATTGTGATGACCCAAAAGGTCATCGTATGTAATTTAGTAAAAAACTGTGTTCCGAGGCCCTGAAAGCCTCCGTTAATCTCACCTCGATGTGCGTGCATAGCCCGAGCACGTAGCCGGGAAGTCTTTATGTGGAAATGTGTTGAACAATTGAATTTATAATAATTAATGGAATAAAGTTGACTTTGGTCAATATGTTTGGTAAACGGACCCGAACCCGTGATTTGACGGTCCTGAAGGGTATGAAAATATGGGACCTAGGCGTATGCCCAGAATCAAATTCCGAGGTCCGAAGCCCGAGAAATGAATTTTTAAAGAAAATTATTTTCTAAAAATAAGAAAGACTTTTGAAAATGAACTTTGATGTGAAATCCGTGTTACCGGGTCCGTATTATAGTTCCAAAGCCCAGAACAGGTTCAATATGTGTTATGTGAGTTATCTGTAAAATTTGGAAAGAAACGGACTTGGTTTGACGTGTTTCTGATCAAAATTGGAGAATTTGAAAGTTTATGAAGTTTAAGAAAATTCTATGAGTTTTGGAGTGTAATTCCTTGTTTTTCATGATATTTTGGTGATTTAAATGCATGAATAAATCCGTAGGATGAATTGGGAGTCGAGTGTGTTTTTGGTTTTGAGCCCCGAGGGCTCGGGTGAGTTTCGGATAGGTAACATAGTGCTTAAGTAGTGAAAATTCTGGTGTTCCTTAAGTTTTTTTGTGTCTGATGCTTTCATTAGTGCGACCGCGTATTTTTCCCTGCGATCGCATAGACTTGGAGT
Source organism: Nicotiana paniculata (assembly GCA_005239505.1). NCBI lineage: Eukaryota > Viridiplantae > Streptophyta > Magnoliopsida > Solanales > Solanaceae > Nicotiana > Nicotiana paniculata. The sequence continues at coordinate 38,734 of ML338019.1, read as the reverse complement.
GTGATGGAGTCTGATGCACTATGCGATCGCACTTGCTTCTCCGTAATCACATAGTGTAATAGGTAGTAAAGGGGCTGGGGGTTAGTTGTTCAGCGCAAATGCACCTTAACGGGCGCGATCGCGATCGCGGAAGGTCTAGGGTTAATGTTGTGCAAACGCAGGTGGGGTGTTGCGAACGCGAGGTTAGCATAGGTTCTGGGGCTGGGTAGATTTACCCTGTGCGATCGCACAAAGACCTCTGTGATCCCAGATCTTAAGCAAATATACCTCTATGCGATCGCACCTCATGTTCCGTGATCGCAGAGAACAAAATCGCCCAGTGATTTATAAAGTTCAAAAACAGAATGGTTACGGGATTCTTCCCATTTTCCACTTCCTCCTTCTTCTCCAACCCCCATTAAAGACCTCCAAGCCATTTTCTCCTCCATAGCCATTTAGGTAAGTGTTCCTAACACCAATTTCTTCCAATTCCCTTCCCTAATCACTAGAATCTAGGCCTAAAATCCTAAAATCAAAGTAGAAATCAGGGGTTTTGGGTAGAGTTAGAGTTTATGGGATTTTGAGTAATTCAACCTCAATTTGGTTTCGGATTTCAAAACAAATCATATATTTGAACTCGTGAAGGTATGGGTGATCGGGTTTTGGTCCGAGCCTCGTGTTTGGATCAAGCGGGCCCGGGGTCGAATTTTTGTATTTTGGAAGAATGATAGGAAATGGATTATTAGGATATGGGATCGATTTATTGAGTCATTATTGATATACTTAAGTTAATTATGCCTAGATATTGTTGTTCCGGAATTGAATTCAAAGGGAAAGGCGGTGTTAGAGGCTTGATTGCTATTTTTGGACCCGAGGTAAGTGTCTTGCCTAACTTTGGTGAGGGAATAGGTATTGTATGCTATGTGTTAAGTGTTTATCATGTTCAATGGATAGGTGAGGTGACAAGTACCTATGCATTGTGTGTCAAGCATGCCTGTGAGTCTATTTTCGATAAAAATCTTGTTATTACTTCCATGTTCGTTATAATATGCAATTGTCTCTACTTGGAAGTTGATTATTGTTGAAAACTGTGGTTGATGAACTCATGATGTATTGGTTCGATTGAGAACCCAATTTTAAAGGATATATTTGAAATGATTGGTTATAGATGAGACCCTTGCCGGGCAACCGTTATGATATTGACTGATATTTTCCCCTTGCCGGGTGATTTGGAATTGTTTTTCCACTATGCTGCATTCATTGCCATTCATGTTGTCATTGTTTTGGTGAGGAAAAGTGTAAAGCACGAATAAGGGTGATGTTGTGCCATGATTTACATTGTTTACATCATAATTTGCATAGTGAGGAAGAGAGTAAAAGCACGAAGGGTGATGCCGTGCTGATTGATTACTATTGTTATGCACGAGGGGACATTCCGTGCCATATTTTATATTGTTATGCACGAGGGGACATTACGTGCCATATTTTATATTGTTATGCACAAGGGGACATTCTGTGCCGTGATTGTGATGTTTTATGCACGAGGGGACATTCTATGCCATGTTTATGTTGTTTATGCATGAGGGGACATTCCGTGCCATATTTTATATTGTTATGCACGAGGGGACATTCTATGCCATGTTTATGTTGTTTATGCATGAGGGGACATTCCGTGCCATATTTTATATTGTTATGCACGAGGGGACATGCCGTGCTATTTTTTTTTAATGTTTAATTTCTGTTGTCAATCCCCGTTATTATTTTCAGATATTTTAGACTGTTGTTTTCGTTTCCGTCAGCATGTTCTTCCCTGTAATTGAATTCTTGTTTAGTTTCTACTATACTATTGAACTGCACAGGTACAATTTGTTGTCGTGTCCTAGCCTCGTCACTACTTCGCCGAGGTTAGGCTCGGTACTTACTCAGTACATGGGGTCGGTTGTGTGACGACCCAAAGGGTCATCACCTATGTTATAACCCATCCCGTACTTCCGATGCCTTTAAAACCTTATTTATAATTGCCTCGAATTGTGTGCACAATCCGGGCGCATAGCCGGACAACTTAAATATGAAATTCAGTGAAAAATGATATGATTTTGATATTAAAATGAATAAATTTGACTTCGGTCAACATTTTTGGTAAATGGAACTGGCCCCGTGATTTGATGGTCCCGAGGGGTCCGTAGGAAAATATGGGACTTGGGCGTATGCCCGGAATCGAACTCCGAGGTCCCAAGCCCGAGAAATTAATTTTTGAGTAAAATTGTTTTCTGAAAATATTTAAGGAAATTGAAAATGAAATCTAGTCAGAAAGTAATGGTATCGGGCCCGTATTTTGGTTCCGGCGCCCGGTACAGGTCTTATATATGTTTTAGGCACTTTCTGTAACGTTTGGTTGAAATCGGATTTTGTTTGACGTGTTTCGGACTTAAAAATGGAAAATTTGACGTTTTTGTGAAAATTGATAGAATTCATGGATATTGAGGTTTAATTCTATGTGTATGATGTTGTTTTGACGATTTGATTGCACGGGTAAGTTCGTAGGATGTTGTGTGAGTAATATGTAAAATTTGGTGTCGTTCCGAGATGTATAGGTCAGTTCGGCACGTTGTTAGCGAAGTTAGAAAACATAAATTCCTAAGTTTCGTTCTTGAGGTTTGGGGGTGTGATTTCGAGTTTTAGTGTTGTTTTGGGTGTTCTGAATACTCGAGCGAGTCCGTATTATGATTTGGGACCCGTTGGTATATTTGGTGTGGAGCCCCGAGGGCTCGGGTGAGTTTTGGATATGCCACGGAGTTCATATTTGAACTTGGAAATCTGCTGGTGTTCTGTTCTGCAGGCTTCGCAAATGCGAAGCCAGCATCGCAAATGCAAACATTGCACTGGCTGGCAGTGATCGCAAATGCGAAGGTGCACTGGCTGCACAGTGTTCGCAAATGCGAGCCTTTATTCACAAATGCGAACCCCTCCTCCTGCCCAGTTATCGCAAATGCGAAGTATTCTTCGCAATTCCCATGCAGGGGTGTTCGTAATTGCGATGCAAACCAGTGGTAAGTGGTTTTTACTCATTTCTTTCAATCATTAACATCATTTAACATGTTTTCAACTTAAAATCAAAGATTTTCATGGGTGAAATTGGGTGATTTGGGTAGAGCTTAGGTTTTTTCAAAAAATTGGGGTTTCATATTTTCTCAAACTCAACACTCTTAGGCGATTTTTCCAAAGAACAAGAATCTTGCAAATCAGTTGTAAGTGGTTTTTACTCATTTCTTTCAATCATTAACATCATTTAACATGTTTTTAACTTAAAATCAAAGATTTTCATGGGTGAAATTGGGTTATTTGGGTAGAGCTTAGTTTTTTTTAAAAAATTGGGGTTTGAGTGGCTGATTGACCTCCGATTTGAGAGATTTTTATATGGCTAGACTCGTGAGAGTTCTAGGGTTCTGAAAATGTAAATTTTACCCGACTCCGAGATTTTGGGCTTAGGGGCATTTTGGTCATTTCACCTATACCTTTAATTGAATAGTAGAATCAGTTGCATGAGATGTTATTTACGGTATGAAATTTATTTGAATAGATTTGGGCCATTTGGAGTCGGATACTTGTGTCAAATGTGTGGTTTCGGGTCGATTGCTATACTTTGGACCCGAGGTAAGTGTTCGGTCTATCCTTAGCTTGAGGGAATATGAGTTGAGTCTTGTTTTCTACTTGCTAATTGTAGAGTATGATGTATAGGCATGGTGAGGAGTATCTATACATTGGCGTCTAGCATGACCATGAGTCCTTATATTGTGAATATTCTGGTTTTGTGGTAATTTCCATGTTTAATTGATGATTTCTATATGTTGTGAAGAATATGCGGAGGGAATTGTATCATGTAAACTCTGTTGGAGCATTGGCTCAAATTTTAACGAATAACGAAGAAATATGAGATATTACGTCTTTGGAGCATTGGCTCAAATTGTGAAATGAATAATGAAGAATTTTGAGATATTACATCCTTTGGAGCGTTGGCTCAAGTGATAGAGTAAATTATGAAATGAAAGTGACGGAAAGAGAAAGAATTACTAAAATATACCCTTGCCAGGTCATTGTTGCTTTTGATATTGTTCCCTTTCCGGGATTTAATTGTTTTAATTGATTGTTCCCGGTTGTTGAATTATTGTTCCCTTGCCGGGATTTCTATTCCTATTGTGTCTACTCCCTTGCCCTTGTTGTGATTTATGTTTGGGTGAGGAAGAGTGTTAAAGCACGAAGGGTGATGTCGTGCACTATTTTCTATTGTAAGGAAGAGTGTAAAGCACGAAGGGTGATGTCGTGCCGTGATTCTTATTAAAAGCACGAAGGGTGATGTCGTGCCATGATTCTTATTAAAAGCACGAAGGGTTATGCCGTGACATGATTCCTATTAAAAGCACGAAGAGTGATGCCGTGCACCTGTCTTAGTGAGAATGAGAGTAAAGCATGAAGGGTGATGTCGTGCACTTGTCTTAGTGAGAATGAGAGTAAAGCACGAAGGGTGATGCCGTGCACTTGTTTTGGTGAGTATGAGAGTAAGGCATGAAGGGTGATGTCATGCACTTGTTTTTTCCATGTTGTTATTCTGATACTAGTCAGTTACCTTGTTCTATTACTTAAATAAGTGTTTTCTTTTCCCTTTTTGTACTCTACATGTTTTTCCCGTAAGTGTACCTAACTTTTTACTTTCTGCCGTTATTTCTACATACACATTTATTTGAACTGCACAGGTTTATTTGGTAGTCCGGTTCTAGCTTCGTCACTACTTCGCCGAGGTTAGGCTGGGCACTTACTACATGGGGTTGGTTGTACTGATGCTACACCTGCACTTCTTTATGTTGTGCAAATTACACGACCGGACCCGGAGGACATCATTAGTGGGAGTGTCTTCCAGCTCATTATAGAGGCTTCAAGGTATACCAAATAGTGTTCGTGGGCCTTGGCGTCTCTTTTATCCCCTTGTTTTCGATTCTGTCTTGTTTTTCCTTTAGTTTCAAAGGCAGACATGTATTTCCTTTCGGACTTGTATTTAGCACTCTTAGACAGTTCGTGAGTTTGTGACTCCAGGTTTTGGGAAATTTATGCGTTGTTGTATTATGTTATCCTTATTTAGCTTGAAACCACATTTAAATTCCGCTGTTAAAAAGTGAATTGTTTAGTCTATCCTATTAAATTGGTGTTAATTTTCTAGTTTATTTATATACGTTGGCTTGTCTAGCGGGTTCAACGTTAGACGCCATCACGGCCCGATGGTAGAATTTCGGGGCTTTACAAGTTGGTATTAGAGAACCAGGTTACTTAGGTCTCACAACGCACGGATAACTTGGTAGAGTCTGAAGGATCGTAAGGAGACGTCTGTATTTATCCCGCAGAGGCTGCAAAAGTTAGGATGACTCCATACTTCTTTTCATCTCTATCGTACGCTATGAATTCCCAGTACTGATTGAGTTTCTATTCTATTCTCTCGCAGATGGAGAGGACGCATGCTTCCCTTGGTTCCGCAGCCTGGCACTCCTGCTACAACTCCTACTAGGGGTCGAGGTCAAGGACGAGGCAGTGCTAGAGGCCGAGGCCGGGGCAGGGCTCAACCTAGAGCAGCAGCCCCAGTGGAGGATCCTTAGGTCGAGTCTAACGAGGAGGTCCCAGTTCTGGTAGTCCCAGTTGGATCAGGTCAGGTCCTAGAGGGGTTCATAGCTACCTAGTGCTTCAGGACGCCCTTGTCGGTCTAGTCGGACTCATGGAGAGTGTAGCACATGCGGGTCTTCTTCCTACAGCACCAGCCGTCTCTCAGGCTGGGGGAGGTGCCCAGACTCCTGATGCCCGCGTACCAGAGCAGCTAGCTCCACAGTTTCAGACTCCGACACCTCAGCCAGCCGGAGTAGCGCAGCCAGGTATTGCAGCACCGGTAGTAGAGGGAGCAACTATGACAACAGATGCTTTGTGGAGACTTGACAGGTTCACTAAGTTATTCACTACTACTTTTACTGGTTCACCCTCAGAGGACCCCCAGGATTATTTTGATAGCTACCATGAGGTTCTTCGGAATATAGGCATGGTGGAGTCCAACAGAGTTGACTTTGCTACTTTTCAGTTATCGGGCGCAGCCAAGAGTTGGTGGAGAGACTATTGCTTAGCCAGACCAGCTGGATCTACACCTTTGACTTGGACTTAGTTCTCAGAGGTATTTCTAGGGAAGTTCCTTCCCATTACTCAGAGAGAGGACCTTCGGAGGCAGTTTGAGCATCTCCAATAGGGATCTATGTCAGTCACTCAATATGAGACCAGGTTCATCACTCTAGCCCGACATGCTCTTATGGTACATCCCACTGATTGGGAGAGGGTTCAAAGATTTATTGAGGGATTGGCCCGGCCTATCAGACTTCAGATGGCTAGAGAGTCCGGTACAGACATATCGTTCCAAGATGCGGCCAATGTGGCCAGGAGGATCGAGATGATTTTGTCACAGGGTGGTGGTCAGGGGGCTGACAAGAGGCCCCGTCATTTTGGTCGTTTCAGTGGAGCCTCATCTGGGGCAGGGATTCTTCAGACAGAGGTCATCCTCCCAGACCCTTTCAGTCAGCTCTCTAGGTTTCCCATGGTACTTCAGGTGGTCGTGGTTCTCAGACGCACTATTCTAATCAGCAGCCTTACAGTGCACCGCCGTTTCAGAGTTTCCGGGGTGGTCATTCAGGTCGACAGGTTCAGATTCCCTCAGCAGCCAAGGTCATGTTACACTTGTGGTGATCCAGGTCACCTTGCTAGGTTTTGCCCTCGAGCATCAGGTAGTTCTCAGCATGAGGGTTCTCGTGCCATAGTACAGGAACCAAGTGTTCCACGGCATGCCCAGCCAACTAGAGGTGGGGGTAGAGGTGCTAGAGGTGGAGGTAGAGGTCATAGAGGTGGAGCTCAGGCCGCAGAGAGGTGGGGGCCAACCAGTAGCCGGCCATCCCAGAGATGTGGTTTAGGGTGGTAGGGAGCAGCCCCGATGTTATGCTCTTCCAGCCAGGCCAGAGGCTGAGTCTTCAGACGCAGTCATTACAGATATTATTCGGGTTTGTGATCGAGATGCTTCAATGCTATTTGACCCAAGGTGTACGTATTCGTATGTCCTCTTATTTTGCACCATACCTGGTCATGCCTAGTGATTCACTGAGTATTCCTGTTTATGTATCTACACCAGTGGGTAATTTTATCGTGGTCGATCGTGTCCATCGTTCTTGTGTTGTGGTGATTGGGGGTCTTGAGACCCGTGTTGATTTGTTGCTTTTAGGTATGGTCGACTTTGATGTTATATTGGGGATGGACTGGTTATCCCCATACCATGCTATCTTGGATTGTCATGCCAAGACGGTGACCTTAGCCTTGCCAGATTTTCCCTGATTGAAGTGGAAAGGAACTCTTGGTCATTCTACCCGAGTGTTATTTCGTACGTGAAGGCTCGGCTTATGATCGAGAAGAGGTGTTTGGCCTATATGGCTTATGTGCGCGATTCCAGTGTTGAGGTTCCCTCTATTGATTCGGTACCTATGGTTCGAGAGTTTCCTGAGGTTTTCTCTTCAGACCTGTCGGGGATGCCACCCGACAGGGACATTGATTTCTGCATTTATCTGGCTTCGGGCACCCAGCCCATTTCTATTCCGCCGTATCGCATGGCCCCGCCAGAGTTGAAAGAGTTGAAGGAACAGTTGCAAGATTTGCTTGAGAAGGGTTTCATTAGGCACAGCGTTTCTCCTTGGGGTGCTCCAGTATTGTTTGTGAAGAAAAAAGATGGTTCGATGAGGATGTGCATTGATTATCGGCAATTGAACAAGGTTACAATCAAGAATAAGTATCCGCTGCCGAGGATTGATGATTTGTTCGATCAGCTTCAGGGTGCCAGGGTGTTTTCGAAGATAGACTTGAGATCTGGCTACCATCAGTTGAGGATTAGGGCATCCGATGTCCCTAAGACAGCTTTTCGCACTCAGTATGGGCATTACGAGTTTTTAGTCATGTCGTTTGGGTTGACAAATGCCCCAGCAGCTTTGATGGGTTTGATGAACCGAGTGTTCAGGCGCTATTTGGACTCATTCATGATAGTCTTCATTGATGATATATTGATATACTCCCGCAGTCAGGAGGAGCACGAGCAACATCTCAGAGTGGTTCTTCAAACTCTGAAGGATAGTCAGCTTTATGCAAAGTTTTCAAAGTATGAGTTATGGTTGAGTTCAGTTGCATTCCTGGGTCATGTCGTGTCAGAAGAGGGTATTCAGGTTGACTCGATAAAGATTGAGGCAGTCAAGAACTGGCCTAGACCAGCATCAGCTACAGAGATTCAGAGTTTCTTGGGATTAGCAGGATATTATCGTCTGTTCGTGGAGGGGTTCTCATCTATTGCAGCCCCAATGACTAGGTTGACCCAGAAGGGTGCCTAATTCAGATGGTCGGACGAGTGTGAGGCGAGCTTTCAGAGGCTCAAGACAGCTCTGACTACGGCACCGGTATTGGTTTTGCCCACAGGTTCAGGGCCTTATACAGTCTATTGCGATGCTTCCCGTATTGGGCTTGGTGCAGTATTGATGCAGGATGGCAAGGTCATTGCTTATGCTTCGAGGTAGTTGAAAATTCATGATAAGAACTATCCAGTGCATAATTTGGAGTTGGCAGCCATTGTCCACGCATTGAAGATTTCGAGGCACTATCTGTATGGCGTGGCGTGTGAGGTGTTCACGGATCATAAGAGTCTTCAGTACATGTTCAAGAAAAAGGAGTTCAATTTGAGGTAGAGAAGATGGTTGGAGTTGTTGAAGGATTATGATATTACCATCTTATATCACCCGGGGAAGGCCAATGTGGTGGCGGATGCTTTGAGTAGGAAGTCAGCTAGTATGGGCAATCTTGCTTTTATTCCGGTCAGTCTGAGGCTGCTTGCTTTGGATGTTCGGGCTTTGGCCAATCGATTTGTGAGGTTGGATATATCTGAGCCTAGTTGAGTGTTGGCTTGTACGGTCGCTCGTTCTTCATTATTGGAGAGTATCCGTGATCGGCAGTTTGATGATCCCTATTTGTGTGTCCTTAGGGACACGGTGCAGCGCGGAAGTGCCAAGCAGGTGACCTTAGATGATGATGGTGTTTTGAGATTACAGGGGCGAGTTTGTGTGCCCAATGTGGATGGGATTCAAGAGTTGATATTAGAGGAGGACCACAGTTCCCGGTACTCTATTCATCCGGGCGCCGCAATGATGTATCAGGATTTGCGGCGGCATTTTTGGTGGCGTAGAATGAAGAAGGATATTGTGGCATAAGTGGCGCGGTGTTTGAATTGTCAACAGGTTAAGTATGAGCATCACAGGCCTGGTGGTTTATTTCAGAGGATTGAGCTTCCCGAGTGGAAGTGGGAGAGGATCACTATGGACTTCGTTACCGGACTTCCGTTGAATCGGAAGAAGTTCGATGCAGTATGGTCATTGTTGATAGGCTAACCAAGTCAGCGCATTTCATTCCTGTGGCAGTCTTCTATTCATCCGAGAGGTTAGCTGAGATCTATATCCGGGAGATTGTTCTCCTTCATGGTGTTCTAGTATCTATCATTTCGGACTGGGGCGCGCAGTTTACCTCGCGTTTTTGGGGAGCAGTTCAGCGAGAGTTAGGCACCCAAGTGGAGTTGAGCACAACATTTTATTCCCAGACGGATGGGCAGTCCGAGCGGACTATTCAGATATTGGAGGATATGCTCCGGATTGTGTCATTGACTTTGGAGGATCATGGGATCAGTTCTTGCCTTTATCAGAGTTTGCCTATAACAACAGCTACCAGTCGAGTATCCAAATGGCTCCTTATGAGGCTTTATATGGTAGGCGGTGTTGATCTCCGGTTGGATTGTTTGAGCCTGGAGAGGCTCGGTTGTTGGGTACAGATTTGGTTCAGGAGGCCTTGGACAAGGTCAGGATCATTCAGGATAGGCTTCGTACAGCTCAGTCCAGGCATAAGAGTTATGCAGATTGCAAGGTTCGAGATGTGGCTTTCATGGTTGGTGAGAGAGTATTGCTCCGAGTGTCGCCTATGAAGGGCGTGATGAGATTTGGGAAGAAGGGCAAGCTTAGCCCTAGATTTATTGGTTCGTTTCAGATTCTGGATCGAGTGGGAGAGGTGGCTTATAGGCTTGCATTGCCACCTAGCTTATCAGCCGTACATCTAGTCTTTCATGTGTCCATGCTTCGGAGGTATCATGGCGATCCAGCCCACGTGTTATATTTCGGCACTGTCCAGTTGGACAAGGACTTATCTTATGAGGAGGAGCCGGTAGCTATTCTAGACCGGCAGATTCGTCAGTTGACATCCAAGAGTTTCCCTTGTGTTCGTGTTTAGTGGAGAGGTCAGCCTCCTGAGGCATCGACCTAGGAGTCCGAGTCCGATATGGAGAGTCGTTACCCTCATTTATTTCCCGACTCAGGTACTTCCTTCTTCTGTCCGTTCGAGGACGAACGATTGTTTTAGAGGTGGAGAACGTGACGACCCAAAGGGTCATCACCTATGTTATTACCCATCCCGTACTTTCGAGGCCTTGAAAACCTCATTTATAATTTCCTCGATTTGTGTGCACAGTCCGGGCGCGTAACCAGACAACTTAAATATGAAATTCAGTGAAAAATGCTATGATTTGATAATAAAATGAATAAATATGACTACGGTCAAAATTTTGGGTAAACAGACCCGGACCCGTGATTGACGGTCCCGGAGGGTCTGTAGGAAAATATGGGACTTGGGTGTATGCCCGGAATTGAATTCCGAGGTCCTAAGCCCGAGAAATGAATTTTTGAGTAAAATGAAATCTGGTCAGAAAGTAATGGTATCGGGCCCATATTTTGGTTCCAACTCCCGGTACATGTCTTATATATGTTTTAGGCACTTTCTGTAAAGTTTGGTTGAAATCGGATTTCGTTAGACGTGTTTCGGACTTAAAAATGGAAAATATGATGTTTTTATGAAAATTGATAGAATTCGTGGATATTGAGGTTTAATTCTATGTGTATGATGTTGTTTTGGCGATTTGATCGCACGGGTAAGTTTGTAGGATGTTGTGTGAGTAATCTGTAAAATTTGGTGTCGTTCCTAGATGTATAGGTCAGTTCGGCACGTTGTTAGCGAAGTTAGATAACTTAAATTCCTAAGGTTGGTTCTTGAGGTTTGGGAGTGTGATTTCGAGTTTTAGTGTTGTTTTGGGTGTTTCGAAGACTCGAGCGATTCCGTATTATGATTTGGGACCCATTGGTATATTTGGTTTGGAGCCCCGAGGGCTCGGGTGAGTTTTGGATAGGCCACGGATTTCATTTTTTGAACTTGGAAATCTGCTGGTGTTCTGTTCTGGAGGCTTCGCAAATGCGAAGCCAGCAACGCAAATGCGAACATTGCACTGGCTGGCAGTGAGCGCAAATGAGAAGGTGCATTGGCTGCACAGTGTTCGCAAATGAGAGCCTTTCCTCGCAAATGCGAAGCCCCTCCTCCTGCACAGTGATCGCAAATGCGAAGTATTCTTCGTAATTTCCATGCAAGGGTGTACGTAATTGCGAACACGTGTTGGCAATCGCGATGCAAACCAATGGCCTGCACTGTACAAAATCGAGTTTTTACTTCACATTTCATATTTTCTCAAACTCAACACTCTTAGGCGATTTTTCCAAAGAACAAGACTCCTCCAAATCAGTTTGAGTGGTTTTTACTCATTTCTTTCAATCATTAACATCATTTAACATGTTTTCAACTTAAAATCAAAGATTTTCATGGGTGAAATTGGGTGATTTGCGTAGAGCTTAGGTTTTTTTTTAAAAATTGGGGTTTGAGTGGGTGATTGACCTACGATTTGAGAGATTTTTATATGGCTAGACTCGTGAGAGTTGGAGGGTTCTGAAAATGTAAATTTTGCCCGACTCCGAGATGTTGGCCTGAGGGGCATTTTGGTTATTTCACCTAATTTCGCGACGTAACCTTAAATTGAATAGTAGAATCAATTGCATGAGATGTTATTTACGGTATGAAATTTATTTGAATAGATTTGGGCCATTTGGAGTCAGATACTTGTGGCAAACGTGTGGTTTCGGGTTGATTGCTATACTTCGGACACGAGGTAAGTGTTCGGTCTATCCTTAGCTTGAGGGAATAGGAATTGAGTCTTGTTTTCTACTTGCTAATTGTAGAGTACGATGTATCGACATGGTGACGAGTATCTATACATTGGCGTCTAGCATGTCCGTGAGTCCTTATATTGTGAATATTCTGGTTTTGCGGTAATTTCCATGTTTAATTGATGATTTCTATATGTTGTGAAGAATATGTGGAGGGAATTGTATCCTGTAAACTCTTTTGGAGCAGTGGCTCAAATTGTAACGAATAATGAAGAAATATGAGATATTACGTCTTTGGAGCATTGGCTCAAATTGTGAAATGAATAATGAAGAATTTTCAGATATTACGTCCATTGGAGTGTTGGCTCAAGTGATAGAGTAAATTATGAAATGAAAGTGAAAGAAAGAGAAAGAATTACTAATATATATGCTTGCTGGGTCATTGTTGCTTTTGATATTTTTCCCTTACCGGGATTTAATTTATTTAATTGATTGTTCCCTTGCCGGGATTTAATTGTTGAATTACTGTTCCCTTGCCAGGATTTCTATTCCTATTCTGTCTACTCCCTTGCCCTTGTTTGTGATTTCTGTTTGGGTGAGGAAGAGTGTTAAAGAACGAAGGGTGATGCCGTGCACTATTTTCTATTGTAAGAAAGAGTGTAAAGCACGAAGGGTGATTCCATGCCATGATTCTTATTAAAAGCACGAAGGGTGATGCCGTGCCATGATTCTTATTAAAAGAACGAAGGGTGATGTCGTGCCATGATTCCTATTAAAATCACGAAGGTTGATGCCGTGCACCTGTCTTAGTGAGAACGAGAGTAAAGAACAAAGGGTGATGACGTGCACTTGTCTTAGTGAGAATGAGAGTAAAGCACGAAGGGTGATGACGTGCACTTGTTTTGGTGAGTATAAGAGTAAAGCACGAAGGGTGATGCCGTGCACTTGTTTATTCCCTGTTTTTATTCTGATACTAGTCAGTTACCTTGTTCTGTTACTTAAATAAGTGTTTTCTTTTCCCTTTTTGTACTCTGGCATGTTTTTCCCGTGATTGTACTTAACTGTCTACTTCCCGCCGTTATTTCTACATATACACTTATTTGAACTGCACAGGTTTATTTGGTAGTCCGCTTCTAGCCTCGTCACTACTTCGCCGAGGTTAGGCTGGGCACTTACTCAGTACATGGGGTCGGTTGTACTGATGCTACACCTGCACTTCTTTATGTTGTGCAGATTACGTGGCCGGACCCGGAGGACATCATTAGTGGGAGTGTCTTCCAGCTCATCATAGAGGCTTCAAGGTATACCCGCTGGCGTTCGTGGGCCTTGGCTTCTCTTCTATCCCCTTGTCTTCGATTTTGTCTTGTTTTTCCTTTAGTTTCAAAGGCAGACTTGTATTTCCTTTCGGACTTGTATTTAGCACTCTTAGACAGTTCGTGAGTTTGTGACTCCAGGTTTTGGGAAATTTACGCTTTATTGTATTATGTTATCCTTATTTAGCTTGAAACCACGTTTAAATTCCGTTGTTAAAAAGTGAACCGTTTAGTCTATCCTATTAAATTTGTGTTAATTTGCTAGTTTATTTATATATGTTGGCTTGTCTAGCGGGTTCAACGTTAGACGCCATCACGGCCCGATGGTGGGATTTCGGGGGACAGGTTGTATTGATTCTACACCTGCACTTCTTTATGTTGTGGAGATTAAGCAGCCAGACCCAGTGGACAACGCTAGTGGGAGTGTCCTTCAGTCCAGTCCATACGACACCGAGGTAGTTCCGCATGGCGTTCGTGCATCTCAGCGTCCCTGTCTATCTTTCATTATGTCTTTTATGTACTTTCCAGACAGACACACCATTTTATTTTCAAACTGTTGCTTTTAGTCAAATCTGATACTAGTTCATGAGGTTGTGACTCTAATTCTGGGTTTTGTTCTTAAAGGGATTCCAGCGTTATTAGCTGTTTTTATTTAGGTTTATGTTAATGCTTTCGCACTTTATCTCTTTTATCTAGTCAGTGTTGTTATTTTCATTTGATATTAAAGCAATTCAGTTAACACATTGGCTTGCCTAGCGGGTGCAACGTTAGGTGCCATCACGACCTGAGGGTGGGATTTCGGGTCGTGACACAACAACCGAACCTCTCCCGATTTAAACTAGCTAACTGGGAACAACATCGCCTCCCGTACTTCGTATGGAGCCATCTGAATGCTCGACTGATAGTTGTTATTATAGGCAAACTCTGCAAGTGGTAAGAATCGAACCGAAGAACCTCCGATATCTATAACACAAGCGCGAAGCATATCATCAAGTATATGAATAGTGCGCTTGGACTATCCGTCCGTCTCAGGATGAAATATTGTACTCAACTCAACCCACATTCCCAACTCACGATCGACAGCCCTCCAGAAGTGCGAGGTGAGTTGGGTGCGTCGATAAAAAATATAGAAACGGGCACAACGTGAAGGCGGACAATCTCGCGGATGTAAATCTGCGCTAACCGCTCTGAAGAATAGGTAACTGCTACTGGAATGAAATGTGCTGACTTGGTTAGCCTATCCACAATGACCCATACTGCGTCAAACTTTCTCTGAGTTTGTGGAAACCTAACAACAAAATCCTTCGTGATACGCTCCCACTTCCACTTAGGAATTTTTAACTTCTGAAGCAAAACCACCAGGTCTCTGATGCTCTTACTTTACTTGCTGACAATTTAGACACGGAGCTACATATGCAACGATATCCTTATTCATTCTCCTTCACCAATAATGTTTCCGCAAATCTTGATACATTTTTGCGGCACCCGGATGAATAGAATACCAGGAACTATTTGCCTCTTCAAGAATTAATTCATGAAGCTCATCCACATTAGGCACACAAATGCAACCATGGATCCGTAGAACTCCATCTTCAGCACCAGCAACCTGCGTGGCACCATCGTGTCGCACCATGTCCTTAAGGACAAATAAATGAGGATCATCGTACTGTCGCTCTCTTATGCGCTCATATAAAGAAGATCGAGCGGTTGTGCAAGCTAGAACCCGACTGGGCTCTAAATCATCTAACCTTATGAACTGATTGGCCAATGTCGGAACATCTGCAGCTAACGACCTCTCACCAGCCAGTATATAGGCAAGCCTGCCATACTCATAGCCTTTCTACTCAAAGCATCGGCCACCATATTGGCCTTTCCGGGGTGATACAAATTGGTGATATCATAGTCTTGCAACATCTCCAACCATCTTCTCTTCCTTAATTTGAGATCTTTTCGTTTAACAGATATTGTGGGCTACGATGAACAATGAATACCTCACATGAAACACCATAAAGGCAGTGCCTCCAAATCATCAGCACATGAACAATGGCTGCCAATTCTAAGTCATGAACAGGGTAATTCTTCTAATAAACTTTCACCTGACGTGATGCGTATGTAATCACTCTGTCATCTTGCATTAATATTTCCCCAAGCTCAATGCGAGATGCATCACAATACACCATAGGAGATTCTGAACCCGTGGGCAATACCAACACTAGCGCCATAGTCAAAGCAGTCTTGAACGTTTGAAAGCTCAACTCACACTCGTCTGACCATTTGAACGGGACACCCTTCTGGGTCAATTTGGTCAATGGAGATGCTATGGATAAAAACCCCTCCACGAACCAGCGATAACAATCTGCTAACCCAAGGAAACTGCGGACCTCTGTAGCTAAAGTGGGTCTAGGCCAATTTTGGACTGCTCCAATCTTCTTAGGATCTTTTTTTATGCCTTCTGCTGATACAACATTCCTCAAACAGGCAATTCAGTCTAACCAAAACTCAAATTTTCAAAATTTGGCATATAATTGATTATTTTTGAAAATCAGAAGCACAATCTGAAGATGCTACTCATTCTCCTCTTGACTAGTGGAGTAAATTAAGGTATCATCAATGAACACTACCACAAAATAATCCAAATAGGTCTTGAACACCCGATACATCAAATCCATAAAGGTTGATGGGGAATTTGTCATCCCAAATGGCATCACTAGGAATTCGTAACGCCTATACCGAGTCCAAAAAGTTGTCGTAGGGACATCAGACACCCTAATATTTAACTGATAGTAAGCAGATCATAGGTCAATATTTGAAAACACCTTGGCACCCGTAAAGCTGATCGAATAAGTCATCAATTCTTGGAAACAAATACTTGTTCTTTATAGTGACCTTGTTTAACTGTCGATAATCTATACACATTCTCATCGACCCATCTTTCTTTTTCACGAACAACATGGGCGCACCCAGGGTGAGACATTATGCCTAATGAAGCCCTTATCAAGTAGTCATTGTAATTATTCCTTTAATTCCTTTAACTTCGGTGGGCCATACGGTATGGTGGAATAGAAATGGGCTGGGTGATCTAAGCCAAATCAATAAAGAAGTCAATATCTATATCGACTGGCATCCTCGGTAAATCTGCAGGAAATACATCGAGGTAACCCCAGCATGGCTAAGGTCATCATTTTAGCGTGACAGTCCAATATAGCATGATAGGGTGACATCTAATCCATACCCAATATGACATCAAAATCCTCCATATCAAGAAGTAAGAAGATCTACGCTAGTCTCAAGACTCCTAATAGAAACCACACATGAACAATAGACATGATTTACAGTGATAGAATCCCCCACCATCATAGCATGGAAGCACTCAAAGAATCATGAGGAACAACCACATATGAAGTAATGTAGGAGGACACATAGGAATCAGTAGATCCTGGATAAAATAGAATTGAAGCGTATCTGTGGAAAATTGGAACAATACTCGTGATCACGACATCAGATGACTCGGCCTTAGGCCTAGCTTGAAAAGCATAAAATCGCAGTTGGGCACCATCACTCGGAGCTAGATCTCTGGGATGACCTCTAACTGACTGGCCTCCACCTCTAATGACTTGACCTCTACCTCTAGCTGTCTGACCCCTGGCCTTAGCTAGCTAGGCAGGCGTCAGAGAAACCGGTGCCGGTATAATGGGACGAGAGTCCTGCTGAGATCTGTTGCTCGACAAACTAGGGCAATATCTCCTGATGTGATCAATGTTCCAACATTCATAACACCCATCTTGCTGTCGTGGCTACTGAAGCTGAAGCTGACCCCAACAGGCCGGATAACCACTGTAGTGACTCTGGAGCGATGATGTACAGATATGAGCTGAATGTGCACTAATGCTAGCTGCCTACAGTAAGGAAAAATACAACTGTGACTCTCTGAAGCACCGTGAGATGCCTGAAGTGCTAAAAATGGCCTGGGAGGATGACCCCTACCATAAGTACCCCTGCCTCCAAATGAGGTGCCTTTGCTATTACTGAAATGACAGGGCCTCTTATCTGACACCGGCCCTCTCTCTTGAGCACGAACTAACTCGATTCGCTAAGAAATATTCACAACTATTTGGCATGAAATATCATTCACTGTGTCCTTGGCCATTTGAAGCCTGATAGTATAAGTGAGTCCATCAATGAATCTCCTGAATTTCTCCTTTTCAATAGGAAACAAGACGATGGTATCACGTGCTAAGTCCACAAATCGGGTCCCATATTGTGTAACAGTCATACTACCCTGCTGGAGATGCTCAAACTGCCAGCGATATTCCTCTCTCAGTGTAATAGGAACAAACTTCTCCAAAAATAGCTGTGAGAACTGCTCCCAAGTAAATGCAGGCGAATCCACTGGTCTAGCAAGTACATAATCTCTCCACCACCTCTTGGCGGAACCACTCATCTGAAACACAACATAATGAACCTCGTTGCTTTCAACTATTCCCATGTTTCGTAGCACCTCATGGCAGCGGCCAAAATAATCGTGTGGGTCCTCAGAACGTGTACACCTTAAGTGAACTGGAAAGAGCTTAGTAAACTTTTCCAAACTCAATAAGGCCTTAGGAGACATTGTAGGCCTATCATCGGCCTGTGCTGCAACAACAGGCTGAACTACCCCAACTGGTGGGACTGCTAGAGCCTAATTCTGGGGAGCTATCTTCTCCGGAGCTGGAGTAGTTGGAGTTTGTGCTCCTCCTCTAGCCTGTGAGACAGCTGGAGCCACTGGAAATGTACCATTCTGGACCAGACCCTCCATTAGGCTCACAAAAATGGGCTATAGCATCCTGAAGTACTAGAGTAGCTATGAATCCTTCTGGGACCTGGACAGGTGTAACAAGTATAGTCTGAGCTGGAACCTCTGCTTCCAAATCTACCTGAGGTTCCACAACAGAGGCTGCTGCGCGAGCTCTACACTGATCTATACCTCAGCCTCTACCTTGGCCTCTAGCACGACCTCGGCCTCTAACCCTGGTCATAGTTACCACCGGGGGCTCTGGCTCCTGTCTGGCGGTAGATGTAGTACTGTTCTAGCCCTCTGTGACAGAAAAAAAATAGAATGGTTCAATCATCGAGGATAGAATAAAATCGCACGACATAATAAGAAATAAATGATATTGTTCCTAAACTTCATAGCCGATGGAAGATAAGTACAAACGTCTCTGTTCTGATCCTTCAGACACTACTAAGCTTGCTCGTGACTCGTGCGACATAATTAACCTAGTGCTCCAATACCAACTTGTCACGACTCGAAATACTCATCTTCGGACCGTGATAGCACCTAACATTTCACTTGCTAGGCAAGCAAACGTTAGAATAATTTTAACCATTTTTAACAATTTATATTAATGAAATAGTAAAGAAACCAACAGATGGAATAGTGTTAGATAAATCCCATCCTCAGAACTGGAGTCACAAGTGCACGATCTTCTAGAATAATACAAACAAGGGTCTGAATAAAAATAAAGATGTCTAAAAGAAAGCACACATCTAAGATAAATTATAAGGGGGACTTCACAGCTGTGAACGTCATGCACCTATACCTCAAGTCTCCTCTGATAGCTGAATCTGAGCAAATCTACAGTACGATGATGGGACCAACTCCGGTATCTGCAAAAGAAGTACAAAGTTTAGTATGAGTACAAACGACCCCATATACTCCATAAGTACCGAGCCTAACCTCGACGAAGTAGTGACGAGGCTAAGGCAGGTTGCTAACATTGACTTGCACCTTAATAATAATAAAAATAAGAATAGAGGTAAGGCAGGTAAATCATATCAATAACTTAAGTCAATTCAGAATTCACAACCAATTATTTCTCTTACCATTCTGTTGCGGCGTGCAACCCGTTCCCACAATATAATCCTTCAATTAATTTCTGTTCCGGCGTGCAACCCGCTCACAATATAAACTTAGAATAAAATCTGTTGCGGCATGAAACCCAATCCAACAATATAAGTTAACCACACTTAAATGTAAAACTACTCTAACAAAAACCACCATTAATAATAAATTATTAGGCAACAAGATGTAAAACAATTATGAATTATGTAGAAAATAAATAAGGGCAAGTAATAATTAAATGTAGAATCAGGTAGAAGATATGCAATTTAACATAGAAGATATTAATTTTCAAATAACAATTATGGCACAAAAATCACATAAAAGATAGGAATTGCGGCATGATATTTGGCAATAAAATAGTAGATTCATATAATATAACAATTAATTCATGAAATAAGGCTATTAATGAAATACGTAAAAAGACATGGAATCAGGAAATTCGATAACGTATAAACACACGTCACCAGGTCTATACGTCGATACATATGAAATTCACATAACACATTGTTAAAGGGTTATATTCCCTCAAGTGAAGGTTAACTACAACACTTACCTCACTTAAAAACCAACTCAAGATCTTGCCTCACAAATTAGTGTCTGAATGCATCGAATCTAGTAACAAACAATTCAATATACTCAACACGAATTACAGAAAATATTCTATATGAAAATACTAAATTTTCCAAGTAAAATACGAAATTAAATTCAAACATAAATAATGGGTACCACATCTCAAAATTCGACAAAAGTTACAAAATACAAACACTCTTTCAACCACAAGTCCAACAATATATTTTTTACCCAATTCCGACATCAACTCGGTCCTCAAGGGTTTTTATAATTTTTTCAACTTAAGGCACCAATTAAATGCTAAAAACAATATATATTCGGATACTTTAACCAAATTTGAGTTAGGAATCCTTACCCCAATGTTTTCCCTTGAAATCTTCTGAAAATCGCCTTTCCCAAGCTCTAAATGGCGGATAATGAGAAATCGGACGAAATGCCATTTAACGAACTTAAGCTCTGTTGACCAGGCATTTGCACATCGCAATCGCTGAACTCCCTTCTGGATCACGTAGAACAATTTCTGCCCCAAGACCATTTTAATTTTTGCAATTGCGGTAATGCCAATTTGCACTACGCAAACGCAACGTTCGATACGCAAACACGAACGCAAAGCATGAACCTCCAGAACTTCACAATTGCGGACTGCTTCATGCGATCGCGAAGCACAAATTTTAGTGCCTCAGCTTCTGTCTCATTTCCTCTTTGCAGATACAATCAACTCTACGCGTTCGCGATGCACTAGGAGCCAAACTTCCGTAATTGTGTGCATCTTTTCGTGAAGGCGAAGAGTAATAATCAAAGCTCACAAATATCTCTTCGCGATCACGGGAATGATTTCGCGATTGTGAAACACTGATAAGTGGGGATTTTGACTACTTATTAGCGCCTTTTAGCTTTCGTTTTTGTCCAAAAGGATTTAATTGTGTTTTCGAAAAATGATGAAATATACTTAATTGCAGGATTATTAGAAAATGATCCTCCAGGACGAAATCTAAATCAAGAAGGAGTGAACTGAACTCAAGGACAAAAACAAACACAAAAGCTTAAAGTGCGGACCGCAGAATATCATCTGCGATCGCAGATTGTGCAGAAGAACTTATCAGAGATCTATGAGAAGTGCAGTCCGCATATGAAATATACAGCCGCAGAAGAAAGGGAAGACCAAAAGCTCAAAGAACGTGCATATTAAGTTCATAGAACATGCACATTATTGTGCGGCCCCAGAAAATCTGCTCTGCGGTCGTAGTTGCATTTGTGCAGTCCACAAAAGAGCCATGTGCGGCCTCACTAAAAAATATGCGGACCGCAGAAAGAGAGAGATGCGGCCGCGATTCAGAATTGTGCGGCCGCAAGATTCCAATCCTGTCAAGCTGAAGCAAAGTGAGGACAACACATGGAATTATGCGGCCGCAGAACCTCCGAAAGGGCATTTTTGTCTGAAAATTCCAGCTTTGTATAAATAGAATAGTTTTATTTTTTTAGGTCAAGTTTTTATATAAACAGAGCCGTTTTTCTTTACTCCCTTTAGTAGTTTTTGCCATTTTGAGTTTTTTGAACATATATTTCATTATTTTAATCAATATGGGTTTAATTATCATTTTTTCTTCTATTTCTTCTGTTTTAAGCATGAGTAGCTAGATTCTCACTAGGTTTGTGACCCAACCCTTGAGTGTAAACCTAATGGGTATTTGATTTATTGCTTGTTTATGGTTGGGTGTTTATTATTTATCCTTATTCTTGCTTTTTATTGTAGAATTAATGGTTGCAAACATTAGTTCATGCCTATTTGATTTGGTCTCTACTTGAGAAAGATAGACTTAGTCTAGGAAAATTTGGCTAACAAGAAAATGGGTTATTCAAGAGATTGATAGTCCCAATTAAAGGGTTGAACCTATAGATAGTAAAATCCGGCTTGAGCATTGTATAAACCGTTTTACTCAATGCCCATTTGGACTCCAGAAAGCCAAATTGGGCAAACCACTCTCTTACCGAGAGGTATTGAGTGGGTACTCGAGTATGATAGTTAGTTATAGTATACCCCGACCAATAAAACAAGCTTT
Source organism: Nicotiana paniculata (assembly GCA_005239505.1). Lineage (NCBI taxonomy): Eukaryota > Viridiplantae > Streptophyta > Magnoliopsida > Solanales > Solanaceae > Nicotiana > Nicotiana paniculata. Next base: position 16,806 of record ML338019.1, on the reverse strand, counting down.
AAAATTAACAACCAGTTAGGAAAACACCTAGGTGAAGGTCATAGCCCTAGGCCTTTTATTTCATTTGAAAAACAACAAAAACAATTTCCTAGTTTCAGTTCTTAGTTGTTAATCTTAGTTTAAATTAGACTTAGAAACCAAACAATTTTTTGGAAGTGCAACTTGAGATAATTCAAGCTTCACTATAGTATATACTCTTAAGTCCCATTCATAGCTCCCTATGGAAAATCGACCCTGACTTTTTGTTGGGCATTACTATTGCATCGACTGTTTCATAACCTCAAATAGAGACGTGACTTGGACGAGATCAATTTTTGGCGCTGTTGCCGGGGAGCTAAATATGGATTTATTTATTTATATGATTTTGTATGTGAATTTTCTTCTTTTCCTTCCTTGTTACTGATTTGTGTGTATGAATTGTAAGTACTATAACAGAAAACAACAATGATCAACTCGGAAACATCCTTTGGGGGATGTGGACATTGAAGATGACACAGTTGAAGAGGTTCCTCTTGGATCTCAAGAAAATAGAAGAGGATGGGCTCCTCAAGAAAACGTCCTAGTTCAACCCCCACCTCCACCAAGAGCGGCTCCACATTAGGTATTGCCGAATGAAGGGTATGCAAGTACTATTGTTCCGACCCGCCTTAGGGTGAGCAACTTTCAAATCACGAATGTAATTCTCACATTGTTAGAGCAACATGTATTCTTCACCGGGGATCCGAGTCAAAATGCATACAAACACTTGAAGGGGTTTGTGGACACTTGTTGGGGGAGTAAACAGACAAACGTCTCCGAGGTTGCTTTAAGGTTGAGGCTATTTCCTTTCTCTGTGCGGGGGAAAGCCTTGGGTTGGATAGAAAGATTGCCAAATCATTTCGTCCATACATGGGATGAATTGGCGGAGAAATGTATTTCCAAGTTCTTTTCTCCCGGGCATATGACTACTCTTACCGAAAAGATTCTAGCATTCAAACAAGAGCCCAATGAACCATTACATGAAATATGGGAGTGGTACAGAACTATGGTCAAAGAGTGCCTAAATAATGACATGACGGAGGCTACGATTCAACAAACTTTCTATCGGGGGATCAATAATACCAATCAATGCGTGGTTAATCAACTTGCCGGTGGAAACTTCATGACAACGCTGTATGTGGAAGCTAGTGAGATTTTAGATGAAATGTGGGATACTTCATTGGCATGGAAAAGTAGAGCAAATGTTCCTCAAGGTCATCCAAACGTGATTCACCTACATAAAGAATTGCATGATGATGGGCAATTCATTGACGAGTTGACCACCACAATGAATCAATTAGACAAAGCTAAACTTCAACAAGTAAAAAATCCTAAGAAAGTCAATTTCATGGAGGGATTTAGTATCATGGTGAACAAAAGAAGGCCCAAAGGTCCATAAGAACAAAACCGAGTGGACAATTATGTGCAAGAAAATAGTGGGTTTGATCAAGACGAATCTTACAATGAACATGAGGAGGAACTACAATATGTGAACAACATTCAAGGGCAAAGAAACAACTCTCAAGGACCGAATCAACAAAAATGGCGACCTCAAGGTAATCAAGGGAATTGGAATTCTGACAACCAAGGTAATTTTAATTATGGCAACAATCAAGGGAATTGAAATTCTAACAACCAAGCTAATTGGAATGGTGGCAACAATCAAGGGAATCGTAATAGTAACAACAATCAAAGAAATTACAGTGGTGGAAATAACCAAGTCAATTGGAGTTGAAATAATCAAGGATATTGGTGAGGCAACAACCAATGGGGATGGAACAATAATAAAGGCAATAGGGGGGATCGCGTTTTCAAAGGCCCCCGATGTATCAACAACCGAGAAATCCGCCTCCTTACCCTTCCCATGGTCCAACTTCTTCCAACAATGAGATGGGATGAATTGAGAACATGTTTAAGCAAATGATGGAGATGAATGCCGACTCTGATGCCCAAATTTCCTCTCACAATACATCTATCAAAAACTTTGAAGTCCAAATGAGGCAAATCTCTTAAGCCCTAAATAGTCATCCTAAGGGGGCACTACCACGTGACCCGAAGGGTGGAAACAATATAGGACATGCCATGTCTGTTACTACAAAGAGTGGAAAAGGTAGGGATGTACCTACCTTGAATCAAAGGAAACTTGTGGATGATGAGCAAGTGGTTCAAGAAAATGAGACCCTGGACAATGTGGTTAAATCAACTGAGGAAGTGTGGATTGATATTGATGACAATGTGGAGGAATATCAAGAGGAAGTGAACCCGTCTTGGGATCACATTGTTGATACCGGAACTGGTAGTGCAAAAGTCTAAGGCACAAATGCCTAGGCCTCCTCCTCCATATCCTCAAAGGATTGCCAAGAAAAATGGCAAAAATCAATTCAAAAAGTTCATTGACATGATAAAGAGCCTATCTATCAATGTGCCATTGGTTGAAGCCTTGGAGAAAATTCCCGGTTATGCAAAATTTATGAAGGATTTAGTGACAAAAAAGCGATCGATGAATTTTTAAACTATGAAAATGACTCATTAAGTGAGTGAAATTATTCATTGAATGGCTCCCAAATTGAAGGATCATGGCACTTTCACGATTCCTTGTACCATTGGGAGTGCTGAGTTTGCAAAATCTCTTTGTGATCTTGGGGCAATTATCAATTTGATGCCATATTCGGTTTTAAAGACATTGGGAATTGGGAAACCAAGACCCACATCTATGAGATTGCAAATGGTCGATCGTACCATGAAGAGACCATTGGGAGTGACTGAAGATGTATTAGTTCGTGTTGATAAATTCATTCTTCAGGAGGATTTTGTCATTCTTGATTGTGAGGTTGATTATGAGGTGCCAATTATTCTCGGTAGACCTTTCTTTGCTACAGGTAATGCTCTAGCTGATGTTGAAGTCAGAGAACTTACCTTCCGGGTTGGTGATGAAAAGTGGTTTTCCATGTGTGTAAGTCCATGCGGCAACCCAATAAAAATGAGGTGTTTTCTTTCATGGACTTGGTGACCGATGTGATTGTAGATGAAACAAGTGTTGTGATGAATCTTGATGATACATTGCAGGCCGTCTTTCTCAACTTTGTTGATGACGAGATGGATGGTTTCATGGAATATGTGAACTCGTTGCAAGGAGTGGGGTCGTACACTTATGAGCCCCGCAAATTGTCCTTGGATCTTGAAAATAGGACAACTCCTAAAACAAAGCCCTCAATCGAGGAGCCTCCCATTTTGGAGTTAAAGCCATTGCCTCCACATCTTCGATATGAATTTCTTGGCCCTTCTTCTATTTTACCGGTTATTCTTTCCTCTTGTTTGACTAACATGCAGGTAGACTCTACATTGGCGGTGCTACAAAAGAGGAAGAAGGCTATTGGATGGACATTGGCGGATATTCGGGGGATAAGCCCCGCATTTCGCATGCACAAGATTAACTTGGATGAAGGTTCCAAACCATCTATTGAACATCAAAGGAGACTCAACGAAGCCATGCAAGAGGTTTTCAAAAAGGATATAATCAAGTGGTTGGATGCCGAGGTTTTCTACCCCATTTCCGATAGTTCATGGACTTCTCCGATTCAATGTGTCCCAAAGATGGGGGGCATGGCGGTGGTCACCAATGATAAGATTGAGTTGATTTCTACAAGAACGGCAGCCAAAGTGCTAAGTTGCGGTTTCTATTGGCCCACCCTTTACAAGGATGCAAGTGATATAGTCAAGCGTTGTGATGAATGTCAAAGAGCCGGTGGAATCTCAAAGAAAAATGAGATGCCCCTCACCACCATTTTAGAGATTGATATTTTCGATGTGTGGGGTATTGACTTCATGGGTCCTTGTTTGAGTTCTTATGTAAACACCCACATCTTGGTCGCGGTTGATTACGTGTCCAAATGGGTTGAGGTCGTTTCTTTACCCAACAATGAAGCAATAAGTGTAGTAGCATTTTTTAAGAAGAATATTTTCAGAAGATTTGGTACTCCAAGGGCTATCATAAGTGATGGGGGATCGCATTTTTGCAGCAAAGCTTTCGACACCTTACTCACCAAGTGTGGTGTAACTCATAAAGTTCATGACTCCCTATCATTCACAAGCAAACAGTCAAGTAGAAGTCTCCAACCGGAAGATAAAGAGTATTTTGTCAAAAACAGTGAATGCTAACCGGGCGGATTGGTCCAAGAAACTTGATGATGCTTTATGGGCTTATAGGACGGCTTACAAAACACCTATCAGAATGTCTCCATACCGTTTGGTGTTCGGAAAAGCGTGTCATCTTTCGATGGAACTTGAGAACAAAGCCATGTGTGATTTAAAGAAGTTGAATGTTGAGTGTGATGTCGCCGCCAACTTAAGGGTGGTACATTTTGAACGAGTTGGATGAGTTCCGGTATCATGCATACACAAGTTTGTCCTTATAAAAAGAGAATATGAAATATCTTCATGAAAAGTATATTTAGAACAAAGAGTTTAAAAAGGGTGGACTTGTGTTGTTGTACAATTTACAGTTACGGATGTTTCCTTGAAAGTTAAAGTCTAAATGGAGTGGCCCGTTGGAGGTTATGGGTGTGACACCCTTTGGTGTTTTGGACTTAAAGAACAAAAATGATGAAGTGTTTAGAGTCAATGGTCACCGGGTGAAGCATTACATCGGAAGGTTGGTGATGGCCATGCCGGGGAGGTAATTCATTTCAAGTGATGGTAATCGTCGTCGTGCCGCGACGTTATATCAGGCGCTTATAGGAGGCAAACCGTGTTTCTTTTTCTTATTTTTCTTCTTTATATAGGTCTTATTTTGTGCTAACGAGTTTTGAAGTGTGTTGCGGGAATGAGTGTGCTTTACAGGAACTGCACTCAGAAAAATTGGCTAAGTATAAAAAAAGTGCTGACCGCACAATTTTTAATGCTACAGTAGAAGGCAACTTCGGTTGCACAATTCTTTTGCGGACCACACAACTTGAGATGGAAAAATGCAAAATCTCTAAAGTTTGCATGTCAGATAAATAGCCAAAGTGCGGCCGCACAAGGAAATTTGTGGTCCGCACCAAAATCTGCTGTCACACACGTAAGTTTTTGACTGCAGATCAACAGAGGGGAAATTGAGCAACAGGTAATAGAGTGCGGACGGAAGAAGGAATTCTGTGGCCGCACTCGTCTCTTGGACCCTTAGTCAATCTCGTATAGTATAAATAGTAGCCTTAAGTCTACTGTTGCGACTTTCCAATCTCTGAGAAATTAAAACAAAGGCTAAAATATTGCACACTACTGAGTCAATCATCTTCCACTTAATTAAGCATCTTTGATCATTCCTTAACACCACTTCATCACCGGTATGTTAAAATCATTTCTAGAATTCTTCAATTTTCTTAGTTAGTTCATAATTTATTAGTTATTTTAGACCATTTTTCAATTTCATATCTATGTGAGGTGTAATTTGTGATAGGTAAACTCCTAATTGCTATTAAGGAATTGTGTGGTCCACAGAAGTATAGGTTAGGGAGTCTAGTTTGCCAAGATTCTGCAGATCGTACTTGTAATTGTGTGGTCCGCAAAAATTCAACTGTGACCGCAGAAAAGTGTGTGCAGCCAAAGATCGGGACATTCTTTGTTTCTAGAAAGTTGCTTTTTTTAGGTATTCACTGTGCGGGCCGGATGCACTCAAAAATTATGCGGACCGCATTTTCATCTCTGCGGTGTCGCACTTTCAATTGTGCGGTCAACACAACCCAACCTGCGGCCGCACTTGTAATTATGCGGATCACACTTCCCCACCCTGCAACATGTTTTGTTCTACAACTTTCTGTTAACCTGCACTTGAACTAGAACTGACTCCTGCTACTGTTTTGTGTAAATTATGGTTATATCACGTGGTCATGGCGATACATTAAAGGGGAGGGGTGGACCTCCTCGAGTCTGAGGCAAGAGCACTTTACCCCTAGCCCTTCAGAAAGTTATATCCAAAAAGGCGACAACCGGCCGAGGTAGAGCTGTAGAGCCCTCTGAATCAAGTTCTTATGTCTCGTCTAAGGAAACATCAGAGGGTGACTTAGTGCAAGAACAACTAGCGTTTCAATCACAGTCACAGCAGCCTCAGGGAAGTATTCAACCCCAAAACGAGCCTTCCACATCTGAGAGCACTTCTGAGGGTTCGGAAGGTGAGGGTGACTTAGTGCAAGAGTAGCCTTCTATTCAATCACAGTCACAGTAGCCTCAACGAAGTATTCAACCCCAAAACGAGCCTTCCACATATGAGAGCACTTCTGAGGGTTTGGAAGGTGACAATGGCTTCAGAGCCCTCATCTACACATGCCCCTGACGCACCAGCTACTACAGTAGATGTGGATGATATCCTAGATGATGGCCGAGGGGGTGATAACAGACTTGTCGGCTTTGAGAGGTCGAAGAAGAAAGAAATTTGTGAAGATAGGTTCGTCTGTCTAACTGCATACAGTATTTTTCGAGAGTGGTTGGCCGTTGAGATCGCTCACTCTTGAAAGTCAGTTCTTGTTGAAAGATCTTAATAAATATAACCCGGAGGTGTCGAGACAATTCCGGGAGTGGAAGGGGTGGACATGGTTCACTCAAAGTGTGGTAGATGCCAAAGAGTACCTAGTCCGGGAATTTTATGCTAATGTGGCGCACATAAAGAAGGGGATCAAAGTGACAAAAGTGAAGAATCTGAAAGTGAAGTTTGAACAGATCACCTTGAATGCATTCTTAGGGTTGGAGGATGTTGAGCCGGTGCAATACATGGAAAAGCTGGTTATGGGTGATGCAGCTCGACTATGGCTATCTGAGATTCTAGCAGCTCCGGGACCACTACCACCATGGATCATAGTAGGGGTTCCTGTTCAATGGAACACCCTATATTTTGAGGCAAAAGGGATGGCATATGTTTGTGTGTAGAATAATAGACCCGTGCCAAAATGAATCAAATCTCCCAATCCCGCGGCCAGTGCTAGTCGCCTCTATCATTGCCGGGAACCCAATCAATGTGTGTGTTGTGATGTCGGTCAACATGTCTTTGGTTGGAAGGCAAGGTGACAGCTCATACCCGTATCCCAACACTATCACGGAGCATCTTATAGATGCGGGGTGGAGCCGAAGAATTTTGACATAAAGGTTCGGGCAAAGAAGCCTTTCATTTGGTATTCTTTGATGGACCCGAGGAAACCGAAGAATAAGGGTCAGCCGACTACTACTGTGGGCTAGTCTAATGAGCCCTCGTGGTAGCGGCAAAGTCAGCAGACATGCCTTCCACTTCAGCAGTGCCTTCTACCAATGCAGCGGCCATGCCTCCACCTCTTTCTTCAGGGCCTTCAGCATCAGTTCCCTCCACCTCAACTTTGAGATTGGTGCCTATGCTCGCTCATCCACTATCTGCGCTGCGAGTCTCCCAGACACTGGTGAGCCTCAACAACTAGATGCGGATAGCTACTGCAAAGTTGTATGTCCAGTGATGTTGCAACCCAGACATCTACCCCGGCATCCCAGATTCCTTCAATAGTGGAGGATACATTGAATAAGATGTTAGAGAAACAGCAGACTATCATGAACACTTTGATAGCACATGGAGCAGTAATTGAGGAGCTTTGGAAGCAAGTAAAGAAGATGAAGAAATCCCAGGCATCCAAGAATTCAGTAGACAGACTGAAGAGAGAGGTGACCAAGATAGCAGCCGCTGGGGACGGTTCATTTGATATGCTGATGGAGACAAATACAACAGCACCAGTAGATCCAACAGCACCAGTGGCACCAGTTGGCCAGGCTGAGGAGCCAGACCTGGATGCCGACACTTCTGAGGTGGTGCGATAGATGTTCACCAACCCAGCTACTCCCAGAGCTGAGGATGATGAGATCCAGTTAGAGGAGGGTGAGGGCAGTGACGCTTCTATAGACATAGAGATTTCCAAGGCCATGTAATGATTCCTCTTTACTCTTACCTTTCCTCATTCTTATTTTGTTAAGCATTGGGGACAATGCTTATTTTTATTCGGGGGGAGGGGGTGGAGTTTATTTAATATTTGGATGATTTGACATTTGGTTTGTAATAACTGATAACATTTTGCTTTTTCTTTTTATTATGTATATATTCTTCTTTCACTCTCTATTGATGTATATATTTTCTCTTTTCCTCTCTCATTATGTATATTCATTTACGCTTTCAGTAGCTTTCTTTGTAGCTTCTTTATTTTGTTTTCTTATTAGTCAATGTTTAATTTAGTAGCTTCTTGTTTAGTCTAATAGCTTCTTTTTAATCTAGTAGTTTCTTTTTATGTTTAAGTGGTCAATAAGCCTTTGGTTTTCTTAATGCTACGGTTCTTTCCAAATGTAGTTTCTTTATGAATCGGGTGACTCTTCCCAATGATGGATGGCATGATAACCTTCTTAAGGGATTGAGTCTGTTTTTGGTGTTTAGGTAAGAATAGGAGTAACAATGAATAAAAAGACCTAACTGAGTCAGACTCGAGGAGTCAAACATGTTTCACTTGGTACCAACACACTTAACTATGTGCTTATGATTAAAAACACATTTTTTGGAAAGAAAGAGCTATAGTTAGTGACCTTCTGACTCTTGTGTTGAATTAAGCAATCATCGAGTGGTTTAGTCGAACCATAGTGTTTTTCAATCTTGAATATGGTCGTTGTGGGCCCTCAAATTTATCCTCTTTAACAATCCAGTTGTGTGAGAGGTGAGATGTTTTTGTTGCAAGTCCAAGTACCCGTGTGAATGGTCTAGAACTTGCCCCGAATGTGTTTCGAGACGAAATATTAAGTTTTACTTGGCTTGAGAAGTGATTGTAGGCTCTCCTTGACCCGCTTGAAATTTTCCATGCCCCACCAATATTTTTTTCCCCAGTCAACCCAATTGAGCCTAAAACTTTTCTTCATGTGATAACCATGTTACAAACCTTTACCCATTTTGTTGTGACCCTCTATTGGCACCCGAGCTTTCCTTAACACTCTTGAGAAATAATTTGCTAAAAGCATAAGTTTAGGGGAGATACGGGGAGTTTGAAAAAGGTATCAAGGCACAAAAAGAGAAAAGAAATGAAGAAAAGGAAAGGCAAGGAAAGGAAACAAAGAAAAAAAAAGAAAAATTCAAAAAGAAAGTGAATAAGTTGAAGAGTTGAAGGGATTCAAAGAAAAGTAATGATGCAAAGCATGGAGAAAATAAAGGAGGAGAAAATGAATATCATGACCACAAAAGAGTGATGTTGTGTCTCCAGTTCCCCTAAGGAAAAAGAAAATGCCTCAAAGAGTTGGCAAAACATGAGTCGATAAGAGAAAATGGAGTGCTTAAGGAAAGGTGAACATGTTCTATTACAACATATCCAACCTTAGTCCAAAAGCCTTCATTGCAATCCAAAAAAATCCCTGCGTGATTTCAAGCCGAGTGAACTTACATTAGTGGTGATATACATGATGGGAAAGCATATGGTACTTAGATTCGTACTTGTGACATTCTTTTGAGAGAGATGAGCGAACCTTTCACAAATCTTTGAATTGAGTGCTACATTCTTAAGTGAGATATGATAGCGGAGAGTAGAGGAGGAGGATTTTGGGATCTACAATGACCTACATGAAAGAGCGAGATTCCTTGATTAATAAAGTCATCTGTTGATGCCCTAGTGTCCCATTAGAACTATTTGTGCTTAAAAGTCAAAATCATTGCCTTGTTGATAGTTCATATGTGTTGTGGGTAATTGTTGGCCCCAATTGATATATGATTGATACATATTTTGATTAGATGGAATAGATCTTAACTTATGGAGGTAGGAATTACCTTATTTGCTTGAGGAAAAGAAAAAGCTTAAGTTTGAGGGAGTTGATAAGTGAGGATTTTGACTACTTATTAGCGCCTTTTAGCTTTCGTTTTAGCCCAGAATCGTTTAATTGTGTTCCCGCAAACTGATGAAATCTACTTAATTACAGGAATATTGGAAAATGAGCCTCAAAGATGAAATCTAACTGAAGAAGGAGTGATCCGAGTCTGAACTCAAGGACAAATACAGACACAAAACCTTATAGTGCAGACCGCAGAATATCATCTACGGCCGTAGATTGTGCAAAAGAACTTATCAGAGATCTATGATAAGTGGAGTCCTCACATGAAATATGCGTCCGCAGAAGCAAGGCAAAAGTTCAGAGAACATACATATCAAGTTCAACGGAAGTGCGGACCGCATAATTATTGTGTGGCCGCAGAAGATCAGTGATGCAGCCACAGTTGCATTTGTGCGGTCCACAAAAGAGCCATGTGCGGCCGCACTCACAAATTTGTGAACCGTAAAAAGAGACAGATGAGGCCGCGGTTCAAGATTGTACGGCTCCAAGATTCCAATCTAGTTAAGCTGAAGTAAAGTGTGGACTGCACATGGAATAGTGCGGCCGCAAAATCTCTGAAAGGCCATTTTTGTCCAAAAGTTTCAGCTCTGTATAAAAAGAAGAGTTTCATTTTTTAGGTCAAGTTTTGACATCAACAGCTACAGTAGTCATTATTCTTTACTCCCTTTAGTATTTGCTGCCATTTTGAGTTTTTTAAACATAGATTTCATTACTTTAATTATCAATATGGGTTTAATTATTATTTCTTCTTCTATTTTTTCTGTTTTAAGCATGAGTAGCTAGATTCTCACGAGGGTTATGACTCAGCCCTAAAGTGTAAACCTAATGGGTGTTTGATTTATTGTTTGTTTATGATTAGGTGTTTATTATTTAGCCTTATACTTTCTTTTTATTGTAGAAATAATGTTTGCAAATATTAGTTCATGCCTATTTGACTTGGTCTCTACTTGAGAAAGAAAGTCTTAGTCTAGGAAAATTTGGCTAACAGAAAATTGAGTTGTTCAAGAGATTGATGGTCCCAATTAAAGGGTTGAACCTAGAGATAGTAAAACCTGACTTGAGCTTTCTATCAACCATTTTGTTCAATACCCATTTGGACTTGAGAAATACAAATTGGGAAAAACAAATCTCTTACCGAGAGGTATTGAGTGGGCACTCAAGTGTTGATAGCTATAGTATACCCCGACCAATAAAACAAGCTTTAAAGTTTACAATCTTTAGGCAAACACCTAGTGAAGGTCATAGACCTAGGCCTTTTATATCATTTGAAAAACAACAAAAATAATTTCCTATTTTCAGTTCTTATTTGTTAATCATAGTTTAAATTAGACTTAGAAACAGACCAATTTTGCAGAAGTGCAATTTGAGATAATTCAAGCTCATTCACTATAGTATATACTCCTAAGTCCCATTCAAAGCTCCCTCTGGAAAATCGACCTCAACTCCTTGTTAGATATTACTATTGCATCGATCGTTTCATAACCTCAAATATAGGTGTGACTTGGATGAGATCAAGCGCAACGTACCAGATGACAGCTGAAGCTCAAAAACTAGATTTCTCAAAAGATCAAAAGGTCCTTTGGCTATCCGAAATTCACCCGAGCCCTCGGGGCTCCAAACCATACATGCACAAAAGTCCAAAAACCTCATACAAACTCTCTCGCATGATCAAAACACTAAAATACCACCTAGAATTACGAATTGGACGCCAAAACAAATGAAACTTTTAATAAAACTTAAGAATTTTTATTTTAACAACTGAACGTCTGAATCACGTCAAATCACTTCCGTTTGGCACCAAATTTGGTAGACAAGTCATAAATATAATAATCGACCTATATCAAGTTTCGGAACCAAAATACAGATCCGGTATCAAAAAAGTCAAACATCAGTCAAACTTGGAAAATCTTTATGCTTTCAAACTTCTAATTTTCAATAATTGGCGGTAAATCAAGATAGGGACCTCTAAATTAAATTCCGAGCATACGCCCAAGTCTAAAATTATGATACGGACCCACCGGGATCGTTAAAACACTAATCTGGATCCATTTTCTCAAAATATCGTCAGAAGTCAACTTAAGTGAGTTTTAAAGGACCAGTTCACATTTATCAATTTTCACATAAAAGCTCTATTGGAAAATATACTGACTGCACATGCAAGTTGAGGAATTATAAATGGTTCTATTCGAGGTCTCAAAACACATAAATGAATATTAAATTAAAATATGAACTATCAGGTCATCACACCTTGTGTACTCTCATAGCCAGAAAGAGCATGCCCTGCATTTGAGGATTGTGTTGCAGCGGTTGAAGGAGGATAAACTTTATGGCAAGTTCTCCAAATATGAGTTTTAGCTTAGTTCAGTGGCATTCTTGGGCATGTGTTATCCAGTGAGGGGATTCAGGTGGATCTTAAGAAGATAGAGGCGACTTAGAGTTGGCCTAAACCGTCCTCAACTATGGAGATTCAGAGCTTTCTCGGCTTGGTCAGTTATTATCGCTACTTCATTGAAGGTTTCTCATTTATTTCTTGGCCTTTGACCAAATTGACCCAGAAGGGTGCTACTTTCACGTGGTCGGATGAGTGCAAAGAGAGCTTTCAGAAGCTCAAGACTGCCATGACCACAACTCCTATTCTAGTTTTTCCTTCAGCTTCAGGCCCTTATACAATGTATTGTGATGATTCTCGAATCGGTATTGGATGTGTCTTGATGTAGGAGGGTAGAGTGATTGGTTATACTTCACGTCAGTTGAAGCCCCATGAGAATAACTACCATGTTCATGATTTAGAGTTGGCTGCCATCGTTCATTCATTGAAGATTTGATTCATTATCTTTACAGTGTATCTTGTGAGGTATTTAAGGATCATCAAAGCCTACAACACTTGTTAAAACAAAAGGATCTAAATTTGAGGCGGCGGAGATGGTTTGAGCTTCTAAAGGACTACGATATCACTATTTTGTATCATCCTGGGAAGGCTAATATGGTAGCCTATGCCCTGAGTAGAAAGGGGGTGAGTATGGGTAGCCTTGTATTCATTCTTGTTGGTGTGAGACCTTTTGTAGTTGATGTTTAGGCCTTGGCTAACCAGTTCCTGAGACTAGATGTTTCAGGGCCTAGTAGGTTCTGGCTTGTGTGGTTTCTGTTCTCGATCTTCCTTATATGATCGCATCAGAGAGCGCCAGTATAATGATCCCCATTTGCTTATCCTTAAGGACACCGTTCAGCAGGGTGATGCCATAGGTATACTATTGGGGATTATGGGGTATTGAGGATGCATGGTCAGATTTGTGTGCCTAATTTGGATGGGCTACGTGAGTTGATTAACGAGGAGGCCCACAGTTCGCGGTATTCCATTCATCTAGGTGCCGCGAAGATGTACCAGGACTTGATGCAACATTATTTGTAGAGGAGAATGAAGAATGATATAGTGGGGTTTGTAGCTTGGTGCATCAACTGTCAGCAAGTAAGGTATGAGCATCAGAGACCGGGCGGATTGCTTCAGAATCTAGAGATTCCATAGTGGAAATGGGAGTGGATCACCATGGATGTTGTAGTTGGGCTCCCACAGACTTCGAGGAAGTTTGATGCTATTTGGGTGATTGTGGATTGGCTGACCAAGTCTGCGCTTTTCCTTCAAGTTGGGACTACTTATTCTTTAGAGCGGTTGGCTGAGATTTGCATTCGCGAGATTTTCCTCCTTCACGGTGTGTCAATGTCCGTCATTTCAGATCGGGGCACGCAGTTTTAGAGAGCAATACATCGAGAGTTAGGTACCTAGGTTGAGTTGAGCATAGCATTTCACCCTCAAACATACGGACAATCTGAGCACACTATATAGATATTGGAGGACATACTACGCACTTGTGTCATTTATTTTTGCGTTCTTGGGATTAGTTTCTACCGCTCACGGTGTTTGCCTACAACAACAACTACTACTTGGGCATTTAGATGGATCCGTACGAGGCTTTGTATGGGAGACGGCATAGATCTCTGGTGGGTTTGTTTGAGACAGGTGAGGCTAGGCTATTGGGTACTGACTTGGTTCAGAATGCTTTGGACATGGTTAAATTGATCCAGGAGCGGCTTCGCACGGTGCAGTCTACATAGAAGAGTTATGCTGATAGGAAGGTCCGTGATGTTTCTTACATGGTTGGGGAGAAGGTTCTGCTCAAGGCTTCACCAATGAAGGGTGTTAGGAGGTTCGAGAAGAAGGGCAAGTTGAACCCTCGGTATATTGGGCTGTTTGAGGTACTTTAGAGGATTGGAGAGGTGGCTTACAAGCTTTCCTTACCACCTAGTTTGTCGAGCGTGCATCTAGTGTTTCATGTTTCTATGCTCCAAAAGTATGTCAGCGACCCGTCTCGGGTTCTGGATTTCATCACGGTTCATTTGGATGGTCATTTGACTTATGATGTGGAGCCGGTTGTCATTTTTGGTCTATAGGTTCTAAAGTTGAGGTCAAAGGAAATAGCTTCCATGAAGGTGCAGTGGAGAGGTCACCCAGTTGAAGAGGCTACTTGGGAGATCGAGCGTGAGATGCGGAGCAAATATCCACACCTATTTGACAATCCAGATATGTTTCTAGACTCGTTCGAGGACGAACGTTTGTTTAAAATAGAGAGGACGTAACAACCCGACCGGTCGTTTTGAGAATTTTAGCCCTGTTCTCCCATTTACTACTCATTTTGTATTTTATAGCAGCTATGTGACTTGTCAGAGTAGTTGGTTCGGGTCCGCAGAGATTTTAGAATGAAATGAGACACTTAGTCTCAAGGTTGAAAGCTTAAATTGAAATGGTTGACCCGATATTGACTTATGAGTAAATGACTTGAGGATGGAGTTTTGATGGTTCTGTTAGCTCCGTTGGGTGATTTTGGACTTAGGAGCGTGTCCGGATTGTGATTTGGAGGTCCATAGTGGAATTAGGCTTGAAATGTCTAAAGTTAAATTTTGGAAAGTTTGACTGGGAGTAGACTTTTTGATATCGGGGTCGGATTCTGAATACGAAAGTTGGAGTAGGTCCGTAATGTCAAATGTGACTTGTGTGCAAAATTTGGGGTCAATTGGACGTGATTTGATAGGTTTCGGCATCGGTTATTGAAGTTGAATTTTCTTAGTTTCATTAGGCTTGAATTGGGTGTGATTCGTGTTTTTGATATTTTTTGATGTGATTTGAGGAATCGACTAAGTTCGTATGAGGATTTAGGACTTTTTGGTATGTTTGGTTGAGGTCCCGGCGGCCTCGGGTTGACTTCAAATGGCTAATGGATCAAAAGTTTAAATTGAGAGGTTGCTTAAGCTGGAGTCTGCTGGTGTAACCGCACCTGCGGAGCTTTGATCACAGGTGCAAGCTCGTAGGTGCGGGCTAGGTTGCACAGATGCGAATTTAGGAGGGGAGTGTACAGGGGGCCGCAGGTGCAAGGGAATTACCGCACATGCGTGACCGCAGATGCTGCAGGGAGATCGCAGAAGCGGAAATAGGCGGGGGAGTTGGGTCCGCAGAAGAGACATGGTGGCTCACATAAGTGAGTCTGTAGGAGCGGATGAAGCCGCAAAAGCGTTTAAGTGGCCGCAGAAGCGAGATTGCTAGGCAAATTATCTAAAAATGAGGGTTCGTAATTTTTCTTCATTTACAACATTTTAAGCTCAGGTTTTGGCGATTCTTGAGAGGATTTTTGAGGGTTTTATTGAGGTAAGTCCCTTATTCTCATCTTGTTTCCCCATTGATTTTCCCACCTAGTTGGTGTGTATTTAAGGTGTAAATTGAGAGTCTGAGGCTAGAGATTTGGAGAGTTTGATTTGGGATTGGGTGATTATTTGGTGTTGGAATTTGATAAATTTTGTATGGTTGAAATTGTGGATGAATTCGCTTTTGAATTTTGTGACTTTTATCGGATTTCGAGATGTAGGCCCGGTGGACGGATTTTGAGTCAATTTTTGACTTTTGATTAATAAATTAACATTTTCTTATGGAGTTGATTCTTTTAGCCCATGTTGATTGTATCAAACTGTTTGTGGCTAGATTTGAGTCATTCGGAGGCCATTTCACGAGGAAAAGATGCGTTGGTCTTAATTGTCAAACTTAAAAGCATGCCTACCTTCCTATGTTGAAATTACTATAATTGAACTTTAATTGTGAAACTCGTCATTTCTTTCAGTCCTTTATTTAGTCTTGTTACTTACTGAGTTGGTTGTACTCACACTACACTCTGCACTTTGTGTGCAGATCCAGGTGTTTTTAGACACGGTGGGCGTTGATTCCATCGCACAGTTGATCTTTTGGAGATTCTAAGGTAGCTGCCCGGCGTTTCGCATACCTTGTCTAGATGCTCATGTAATCAGTGACACCCGGTTTTGGGAACTTTCGCGTTGAGTTTTGGGTTTCTATCCTGTTTATGAGAACTTTTATTATTTAAACATCTGTAATTCATTTTTTTTGTTAAAAGTGTTTAAAATATTTTGTAATGTGGGCTTGCCTAGTACCACGTTAGGCACCATCACGACATGTTAGGATTTTGGGTTGTGACATGGCACTAGTGAGCTGAGTTGCATTTGGAGACTTCAAGGTACACTTGCCCACGTCAGCAAGCCTCGCAGTCCCCTTCTATCCCTTTTTATATCTTTCCTTCTTTACTAGACACAGTTGTATAGGAATAATTTTGAAATTTTCATGGAGCTTGTGACTTGTATTACGTCGGGTTTTGGGCTATTGCTACACACTGAGCTTATAGATTTCTCTTATATATATGTTGTGAACAACTAATTTTTGACCACACTCAAATGTTATAATATTTTAGTAGGAATATTCCTTTTAGGCCTAATATTGATGTTTTAAACTTTTATCTTACACTTAGTAGATTTTATTTAATTAAAGTAGATAATAAATAATAATAATACTCACATTCTTAAAGTATATATATATATATATATATATATATATAT
>MDKI01184924.1:0-59953 GCA_005239505.1 Nicotiana paniculata | reverse complement strand
GAATGATCCAACGATTGGGGTTTAGTGGGGTGAAACGGTGTCGTTTGGCTTTTAATGGGGGCAAGCCGGGTTAAGGGTCTGGGCTGGGCCTGGGTGTTTGGGCAGATGGGGATTGGTTTTGGGCCTGGGTGTTTCTTGGCCCAGGTCCGACTTTCTTTTAGTTGATTCACTTAATTTTTTCTAATTAAATTAAACTCTAAACTAAATAAAAAATGTAGCAATTAATTTCAAACCTTATTTTCATATATATTTACATATTAATTAAGAATACCACAAACAATTATATCTATGATTTATCAAATAAAATGATTAATTTTTATAGTAATTAGTTATTAAAAACTACATTACGTTAAATACTCGTCATTTGTATTATTTAACTAATTATGACCGACAAATTCGTAATGCAGAATTTCAATGATTTTGACAGATGAACGCGAATAATTCACAATTAATTACTGAAAAATCAGTCAATATTTTATAAAATTAATTGATTTATTGTGATTTTTATAGGACGGTATGACGAGTAAAAATCACATGCTCACACTTGCTACAATAGCCTCTCAAATTGTCACGACCCAAAACCCTATCCTGCCGTAATGGTGCCTATCGATGGTACTATGCAACCCAATTTTCAAAATACTTCAAACATTTCATAAAAGATAAACCAAAAGCTCTTATATGATAGAATTTTTATAAAAACAAGAGTTAAACTAAAAATACAACGCGAAATAAATATCCCCAAACATCGGGATGTCACCAAGTCATGAACATCTAAACATCCAATCTAAGAAACAATGTCTACAAGAGTTTGTGTCTAAATTTCAATACAGAAAAGAAAGATAGCAAAGAAGGAGAGAGAAGGATTGCGAACGCCGGAAGCTTCCTCGTAAATCTCCAACACTCGACCACGCACGAGATCAACGCCGTCCGTGACCGAAATACACTTGGATGTGAACATGAAATGCAGGGTGTAACGTGAGTACAACCAACTCAGTAAGTAACATAAATAAATAAGGAACCGAGAAGCAGTGACGAGCTATACAAATATAGTTCATTTCAGTAAATTTTAACAATGAAAGTAGAAACGAGTCAATTCCGGCATTATAAATCAAATCAGTTGCATATTTATTAAGCTAAGTTATACCAGATATAGTATTTTCCAGAAGCTTAGAACAACGACATAATTTAGCTAAGTGCAGCAGCAAAGGAAGGAAATGCAACCTCACAGGGTAACAATAGTTCAAGCTCTCAATAGCTCAACACTCGGCTCTCAGCCCTCAATACACACACTCAATAGGTACCTTCGCTCACTAGGGGTGTACAGACTCTCGAGGGGCTCCTTCAGCCCAAGCGTTATATAATTGCGACATGCAACCCGATCCCATCATATAAGTAGCCAGAAGGCTCGTTGTTGCGTGCAACTCGATCCACAAACCATAAATAGCCATAAGGCTTATTGTGGCGTGCAACCTGATCTATATACGTTCCGCCCTCAGGCTAGTTGCAGCGTGCAACCCGACCCATATACACTCACATAGCTCACAACTCGGCTCTCAGGCCCTATATCAGTCACTAACCTCTCGAGCCTCTCGGGCTCATAGAAATCATACAAATCAGCCTAAATAGAGATAATAACAAGCATCGACAACGAAACAAGAGGAAACAAAGATATGACACACAAGTAAGACTGTGACCGAGTACAAAACATCAATTAGCAATCAATTCAACAAGTACACGACCATTGCGGGTCATAACAATGATATCATAAGGCCTAAGCATGATTTCTAACATGAATGACAATCAAATTTCTAGAAAACAAAGGGAACATGTAATAAACAATAAGCTATTCGACTTTACAGTCTCACGGGACAGACCAAGTCACAATCCCACATGGTGCACGCCCGTCACCTAAATGTACGTCACCTACAAAATAATAACATTATACCAAAGTCCGAGATTTTATACCCTCAACACAAGATCTAAGACTGTTACTTACCTCTAACCGCACAAAAATACTACTCCTAAATGCCTTTTCCCCTTGAATCTGTCTCCAAATTCCCCGAATCTAGCCACAAGCTGTACAAGATAATTAATATAGGCTAAAGGAATAAATTCCATAAGAAAACACATGAAAGTCTAAACCAAAATCCGAAATAGGCTCAATCAGCGCCCCAGGGCCCAAGTCTTGAAAACTGAAAAAAGTCACAAAACTCGAAAGCCTATAAACTCACGAGCCTAACCATACTAAATTTATTAAAATACGACACCATTTGGTAATCCAAATCCCCAAAATTCACTCTGCAATTATCAATCCCTAAACCCCCAAATTTCACTTCAAAATCTCACTAATTAGGTGCAAAATCAATGGGGAAACATCACTATCGAAGATAAATAAACACAAGGAGCTTACCTCAGTAATCACTTTCAAATCATCCTCAAAATCCTCCAAAATTCGAGTTCTAAATAGTGAAAATGGTGAAAAATCTCGAAGTCCCATATTTATATGCTATGCCCAGGCCATTCGCACATGCGGCCTCATTTACGCACCTGCGAATACCACTTAAACCACTGGGCTCGTACCTACACTCCAGGTCTCGCACCTGCGGAGTCACTTCTGGCCCTTTGTCCGCTTTTGCGAATCTGTTTTTCACCCCCTCTACATCGCATCTGCGGGGACCTCTCGCATTTGCGGGCTCGCAGATGTGAGTTCCCTATTGCACCAGAGGTATTCCCCAAGCTACCCATTTCCACATATGCGCCCATCCTGCCGCACCTGCGGCTAGACCCCTAGCAGGTGCGATTACACCAATAACGTCACAATTAGAAACCAGGTACGATAACCACCCGAAATCAACATGAGGCCCCCGAGACCTCAACCAAACATACCAAAGAGTCTTATAACCCAAAAGAACTTAGTCAAACCCTCGAATCACCTGAAACAACATGAAAAACACGGATTACACCTTGATTAAAGCCTAAAGAACTTCTAAACATCTAAATTCCACAACGACGCTGAAACCTATCAAAGACCGTCCGATTGACCTCAAATTTTGCACACAAGTCATAAATAACACCACGAACGTACTCTAATTCCCGGAAATCAAATCTGACCCTGATATCAAAATTTCCAATGCCGGTCAAATTTGCCGAAATTCCAACTTTCGCCAATTCAAGTCTAATTCTACTATAGACCTCTAAATCACATTCCAGACGCGCTCCTAAGTCCAAATCACCTAACGAAGCTAACCGAACCATCAAAATTCAAATCTGAGTTCGTTTACACATAAGTCGGCATCCGATCGAATTTTACTAACTTAAGTTTCCAATTAAGAGACTAAGTGTCTCAAATCACTCCGACATCACTCCGGACCGGAACCAACTAACCCTGTAAGTTATATAACAGTTGTAGAACATAATAGAAGCAGAAAACGGGGAAACGGGGCTACAACTCTTGAGACGACCGCCCCGGTCGTCACATCCTCCCCCCTTAAATAAATGTTCATTCTCGAACGAGTATAAAGACATATCTGAAGTGGTGAAAAGATGAGGATATCGGTTGCACTTATCATGCTCAGTCTTTCAAGTCGCCTCCTCGGCCGGCTGACCCTTCCACTGAACCTTCACAGAAGAAATGTTCTTCTACCTCAGCTTCCGAACCTGACTGTCCAAAATAGCCATTGTCTCCTCAGTATAAGATAGATCCTTGTCCAATTGGACTGAGCTGAAATCCAACACGTGATACTTCCGAAGCATTGAAACATGGAATACTAGGTCAACTCTCGCTAAACTGGGAGGTAAATCAAGCTCATAAGCAACCTCCCTACCTCACCGCAATGCCTCAAAAGGACCAATGAACTTTGGGATCAACTTTCCCTTCTTCCCGAACCCCATAAAGCCTTTCATAGGTGAAACCCAGAGCAAGACCCGCTCCCCAACCATGAATGCAACATCTCGGACCTTCCGATATGCATAACTCTTCTATCTAGATTGGGTTGTGTATAGTCTATCCTGAATCGCCTTAACCTTCTCCAGAGCATCTCGAACCAAGTCTGTACCCAATAATCTAGCCTCGCTCGGCTCGAACCTACCCACTGGAGACCTACACCGCCTACCATACAAAGACTCATACGGTGCCATCTGGATGCTCGGCTGATACCTGTCATTGTAAGCAAACACCGCTAGAGGCAAGAACTGATCCCATGAACCCTCGAACTCCATCACACACACATGGAACATATCCTCTAGTATCTGAATAGTG
Organism: Nicotiana paniculata; assembly: GCA_005239505.1. NCBI lineage: Eukaryota > Viridiplantae > Streptophyta > Magnoliopsida > Solanales > Solanaceae > Nicotiana > Nicotiana paniculata. The sequence goes on along the minus strand of MDKI01184924.1, from coordinate 55,695 downwards.
CGCTAGGACTTCCCGTCCGCCTTGGGGTGAAATGATGTGCTCAACTCCACTTGAGTACCCAACTCATGTTGTATGGCCCTCTAGAACCGTGATGTAAACTGCGTACCCCGGTCAGAGATGATAGATACCGATACGCCATGAATCCTGACGATCTCGCGGATATATGTTGATACCCAGTTTTGCCCTGATATTTTCTAAATAAGTGTATATACCTTCAAAATATCATTTTCCATCATTATTTAATTTACAAGATTTATGTAAGTACTTTCTATAATTTTTCATAATCTTAAAACTTTAAAATCAATTTTCCTGCATTTTAATTGTTCGAATGTTTATTAATTACCCTTTAAATTATTTTGTGATGACTCAATCATCCAATTTATTATTTTTCACCCATATATATGCTTCATGATATTTTTACATAATTATTTTTTATATTTTTTAAAGCTATTTGCACAATCTTGCAATAATAGCCTATATTTTACCAGTTTTATTGCATTTGTCATTTTATTCAGGGTCAAAGTTGTATTTTAAATTTTTATAATCTTCTACTATTGTTCTAAAATTGATCAAAATTGATCAATGGCTCACAACATTTCCCTCTACTCTCCTTATATCCCCTCACCCAAATCCTAATCCCCATTCTCTCTTCAGTAGCCGCCCTCAAACTCTCTCTTCTTCTCTGAGAAACCTCAGTCGCCTCCACTTAATCCCTCTCCTAATCCCACTGATAATGGGATTCGATCATTGTTTGTTACCTTATTTGAAACCTTTTGGTAATGGTTGTCCATTTGTGGTGTTACTTAGGTGCTTGCCTAATTACGGCAAGCAAGATCTTTTGAGATCAAATCAAAGTGGTTCGAATCTTTAATTTTGGAGCATTATTTCGTCTACATGAGTTCAATACCATGTTATGTGAGTCTGATTTCATTAGGATCTTTGTTGATTTACACTTTCCCTCTTAAACAAGGGTTTACCCGATTTCTCTCCAAAATCAATTTTTGAACTGATTTTGCATGCTTTATTTCCTTATTCTACGTTTGATTAGTTTTGTTCCCTTGTTTGTTCGTTTAGTTTTTACTGCTATATAAACCCCTTCCTATTCCCCTTTTAGGGTAGACTTTAATCGACATATTCTTCACTAAAAATGGGGGCTTTTGTTCTGCTATTCTCTTGTTCTGTATTCTGTTTTGGTCGACTGAAAGCCAAGGACACTGAGAATATGTTACTCAACCTTATCTTGGTGCGAGAATTGCATGGAGTTATTTCGAAGCTCTTGGGAACTTTGACGCATTGAGATTCTAGGTTCTTGTGGAATTTGTTATTTACTGTTATTCATTTAGCTGGTAGTTATTGGACTTTTGCAATTTCATTCTTATGTGTCTGTAATTCGCAAATGTTCTCACTTCTGAAGTTCATAGCTTAATGTGTTTCTGGGTTTTCTTGTGGGCAATTCCGTTTGCTTTACCTCAGTTTTAGGTCTCTTTGGCATTTAATTTCATAATGTTGCTAGTTTGAAACATGCCTAAGCCTGGTTCGAGTGATCTAGATTCTCTTATGTCCGTTTAGCCAATGTGTTCTGAACTACTGTTGTGTGTGACCTTTTCACTTGTTAGCATCTCTTTAGTGTTTAGTTCTGCTCAAAATGTCAATTGTGTTATTTGAATATGCTTCATCTTCATAATTTTTACTTTGTTTGGTTAATTAGTATATTGTGTCAAAAACCCGAATGTTTACATTTACTATATGACGAGTTTATCTTCCCATTCTATTTTGAATCACTGAAATGGTCATCTTACATATGTAGTATGTTTTAATTCTGTGTCAAGATCTTTTTCTATCAATCATGACTAGTTCCTAGTTAATATGCCCCCTTAGTATGTTTGGCTCACTTGATTCATCAGTAGTTGTAATAATATGTGCTTCCTTATCATGTATAAATGTTGTTTTGCTGCTTGATGTGAAGTTAACATGGCTATCTTATCAATATGCTACATCAATCCACCAGGTCTCTGATGCTCGTACTTTACCTGCTGACAATTCAAGCACCGAGCTACATATGTCGCAATATCCTTCTTCATCCTCCTCCACCAATAATGATGCCGCAAATCCTGGTACATCTTTTCTATGCCCGGATGAATGGAGTATCGGGAACTATGGGCCTCCTCTAATATCAACTCACAAAGTCCATCCATATTGGGCACACAAATACGACCATGCATCCGTAAAACTCCATCATCGCCAACAGTAACCTGCTTGGCACCACCATGCCGCACCGTGTCCCTAAGGACACACAAATGAGGATCATCATACTGCCAATCTCGAATACGATCAAATAATGAAGAACGAGCAACTGTATAAACTAGAACGCGGCCGGGCTCGGAAACATCCAATCTCATGAACCGATTGGCTAAAGCCTGAACATCCAAAGCAAATGGTCTCTCCCCGACCGGAATATATGCAAGACTACCCATACTGGCTGACTTTCTACTCAAAGCATTGGCCACCACATTGGCCTTCCCCGGATGATATAAGATGGTGATGTCATAGTCTTTCAACAACTCCAACTATCTCCTCTGCCTCAAATTCAACTCTTTATACTTGAATAAATATTTCAAACTCTTGTGATCCGTGAACACCTCACATGACATGCCATACAGATAATGCCTCCAAATCTTCAGTGCGTGGACAATGGCTGCTAACTCCAAATCACGAACTGGATAATTCTTCTCGTGGATCATCAACTGACGTGAAGCATATGCAATAACCTTGCCATCCTTCATCAACATTGCACCATCTACAACCCTAGATGCATCACAATACACAGTATATGGCCCTGAACCTGTGGGCAAAATCAACACCGGTGTAGTAGTCAAAGTGTTCTTGAGCTTCTGGAAGCTCGCCTCACAATTCTCTAACAACCTGAACTGGGCACCCTTCTGAGTCACCCTGGTCATCAGAGTTGCAATATATGAGAAGCCTTCTACAAACTGACGATAGTAACCTGCTAAGCCCAAGAAACTTCGAATCTCTATAGCTGACGTGGGTCTAGACCAATCCTTGAATACTGAAATCTTCTTGGGATCCACCTGGATACCCTCTGCTGATACAACATGACCCAGGAATGCAAGTGAGCTCAACCAGAACTCACATTTAGAAAACATAGCATACAACTGACTGTCCTTCAGAGTCTGGAGATCGACTCGAAGGTGCTGCTCATGCTCCTCCCGGCTACGGGAATAAATGAGAATATCATCAATGAAGACAATCACGAAAGAATCCAAATAAGTCCTGAACACTCGGTTCATCAAGTCCATGAAAGTTGTTGGGGCATTTGTCCACCCAAATGACATCACTAAGAACTCATAATCCCCGTACCGAGTGCGGAAAACTGTCTTAGGGACATCGAATGCCCTAATATTCAGCTGATGGCAGCGAGATCTCAAATCGATCTTCGAAAATACCTTGGCACCCTGAAGTTGATCAAACAAATCATCAATCCTCGGCAACAGATACTTATTCTTGATGGTAACCTTGTTCAACTGCCGATAATCTATGCACATCCTCATCGACCCATCTTTCTTCTTAACAAACAAAACCAGTGCACCCCAAGGCGAGACACTAGGCCTAATAAAGCCTTTATCAAGCAAGTCCTGTAACTGTTCCTTCAAATCCTTCAACTCTGATGGGGCCATACGATATGGAGAAATAGAAATAGGCTAAGTGCCCGGAGCCAAATTGATGCAAGAGTCAATATCCATGTCGGGTGGCATACCCGGTAGGTCTGCAGGAAAAACCTCTGGAAACTCACGGAAAATGGGCACACACTCCATAGAAGATAGGCCAAACACCCCTTCTCGACCATACGCCGAGCCTTCATATACGAGATAACCCTATTGGAAGAATGACCAGGAGTCCCCTTCTCGACCATACGCCGAGCCTTCATATATGAGATAACGCTGTTGGAAGAATGACCAGGAGTCCCTCTCCACTCCAGTTGAGGCAAACCCGGCAATGCTAAGGTCACAGTCTTGGCATGACAGTCCAGTATGGCATGATAAGGCGACATCCAATCCATCCCCAAGATAACGTCAAAATCTACCATATCAAGGAGTAGAAGATCTATATTGGTCTCAAGACCACCAATAACCACTACAACGAACGGTAGACTCGATATACCATAATAGAATCACCCACCGGTGTAGACACATATACAGGAGTACTCAGAGAATCACGAGGCATAACCAAATAGGGAGCAAAATAAGATGACACATAAGAGAATGTGGACCCCGGATCAAATAAAACTGAAGCATCCCTGCTGTAAACTGAAACTATACCTGTGATAACTACATCTTGCTGGAATAGCATAACATCGGGGCTGGGCCCCACCAGTCTGAACTACATCCCTAGGACGGCCTCCTACTGGCTGACCTCTACCTCTAGCAGCCTAGCCTACAACTCGAATGGCCTGACCTCCACATCTAACACCTCGACCCCCACCTCTAGATGGCTGAGCGGGTGGTGGAACACCTGGTACTGGAACTATGGCACGAGAACCCTGGTGCTGAGAAGTGCCTCTGATCACCACAAGTATAACAAGCGTTCGGTTGCTGAGGATGCTGACCCTCAAACTGACCCTGATGACCTGAGTAACCACCCTGACAACCATGAGTTGGCGGTGCACAGATATAAGCTGATGGTGCACTGTAGGGCAACTGATCAGAATACTGCATATGAGAACCACGGCCACCTGGAGCACTGCGAGAAACCTGAAGTGCCGAATGAAATGGCCTAGGAGAATGGCCCTAACAAAAGAATCCCTGACTCCAGACAAGGCACCGCTGAACCTGCCAAATGACAGGGTCTCTTGTCAGACCCCTGACCACCCCCCTGCCACAGAACCATCTCAACTCGTCTGGCCATATTGGCTGCATCCTGAAAAGAAATCTCACTCCCTGTCTCCTTGTCCATCTACAATCTGATCGGCTGAGTTAGCCCCTCAATAAATCTCCTCACCCTCTCTCGCTCGGTGGGAAGTATCATAATATCATGTCGGGCCAAGGTAACAAATCTGGTCTCATACTGAGTGACGGTCATAGAGCCCTGCTGGAGGTGCTCAAACTGCCTCCAAAGATCCTCTCTGTGGGTGATAGGAAGAAACTTCTCCAGAAATAACTGAGTGAACTGAGCCCAAGTCAAGGTCGGTGATCCACCTGGTCTGGCCAAACAATAATCTCTCCACCATGTTTTGGCGGAACCTGACAGACGAAAGGTAGAAAAGTCGACCCCATTGGTCTCCACTATCCCCATGTTCCATAGAACCTCATGGAAGCTATCCAAATAGTCCCGGGGATCCTTTGAAGATTCACCACTATAAGTAGTAGTGAAAAGATTAGTGAACCTATCCAACCTCCACAAAGCATCAGTAGACATAGCTGCTCCATCACCGGTTTGGGCCACAATACCTTGTTGAACTACCCTGGCTGGCTGAGCTACTGGAGTCTGAAACTGAGAAGCCAACTGCTCCGGAGTGCGAGTAGCGGGATACTGGGCTCCCCCCCAGCCTAAGAGATGGCTGCTGCTACAGGAAGCAAACCTGCCTGAGTGACACTCTCCATGAGGCCCACTAGACGGACCAGAGCATCCTGGAGTACTGGGGGGGAAATGAACCCCTTGGGAACCTGAGCTGGCCCGACCAGAACTGTCTTTGCAGGAACCTCATCAACAAACTCTACATGAGGCTCCCCCATTGGGGCTGCTGTTGTGCGCTGAGCTTTACCCCTGCCTCGGCCTCTAGCACGACCTCGACCTCATCCCCGGACCCTCGTAGGAGCTATAATTGGAGACTCGGGCTGCTGATTAGTGGATGAAGAAGCACGTGTTCTCGCCATCTGCGATATAATAGAGCAGAAATTCAGATAGTTTTGAGACATCAAATCGCACAACAGAGAAGAATAGATGTGAAGTCATTCCTAAAATCTGTAGCCTCTGGGGGATAAGCACAGACGTCTCTGTACCAATCCATCAGACTCTACTAATCTTGTTTGTGAATTATGAGACCTAAGTAACCTAGTGCTCTAATACCAACTTGTCACGACCCGAATTTCCCACCGTCGGGACCGTGATGGCGCCTAACATTGAACCCGCTAGGCAAGCCAATGTGAATATTTAATGTACCTTATTCCTTTATTATTATCTAATAACATGTTAAATACAACACTAACATAAATAAAAGTATGAAATGAAGTAAGGTATATAAACTCAAACTAATGCCTTTACGAAGTTTCACAAAAAACCAATCCCAAAATTTTGGAGTCACAAACTCACGGACTATCTATGAATAACACATATAAAGGTCTGAATGAAATAAGTACATCTGTTTCTGAAATAACTAGAAAAGAATACAAAAGGAGTAGGGGAGGACGCCAAGGCCTGCGGGCGCCTGCAGGACTACCTCAGGGTCTCCACTAGACTGAAGGCAGCAACCTCGATCTATGGTCCGTAGGGTCCTGCACCATGATCTGCATGAACGTGCGGATTGTAGCATCAGTACAACCGACCCCGTATACTGAGTAAGTGCCATGCCTAACCTCGGCGAAGTAGTGATGAGGCTAGGACACGACAACCAAAATCAACCTGTGCAGTTTAATAGTATACGGAGAAAAATAATTCAACGAGAAATAAGCAGTTAAGCATAAAGGAAAAGGGGAACATGCTGAGGGGAGGAAATATCAAATAATGGAAATAACAAGGTAAGGCACAATTTAGATATCAATTTAAGCAACATAATAGTGATACGAAAACAAGTGCACGACATCACCTTTTGGGCTTTTGCTCTCGTCCTCACCATCAGAATCAATATATTCAGCACGGCATCACCCTTCATGCTTTTACCTCACAATATCATGGCACGACATCAACCTTCGTGCTCTTAAAATCACAATATCGGCACGGCATCACCCTTCGTGCATTAACATTCACTCAAAATCTCACGCACGACATTACCCTTTGTTATTTTACACTCTTCCTCACCCAAACACATCAATTGAAAGCAATCCAACAAGGAAAAATAACGGAGTAAACGGAAATAAAACCATAACGTCCCGGCAAAGGAGTCAACGGTGGAATCAATACCATCCCGGCAAGGGAAAACAGCTATATCCAATCTCACTTAGTACATAACTTCCCATAAAAATCTTCAACTGAAACTAATACTCAATACTCAATATTATTCAATATCAAAGAATTTCCACCAACATGGGTAACTATAAAGTGAAACTCAAATATTACTTACGAAAAACCACATAAATCACAATATTCGACTCACGGGCATGCTTGACACCAACGTATAGGTACTCGTCACCTCACATATACGTTGAACATGATACTTACACATAGAAAATAGGACACAACACATATTCCCTCAAGCTAAGGTTAAGCCAAACACTTACCTCGAATTCCACGACAAAACTCAAGCCTCGATTACCGCTTTCCCTTTTGAATTTGACTCCAATTCACTTGTATCTAGACATATTTAACTTAATAACATTAATAAATTCTAAACCCGTCAATCCCAACACTTAATTATAGGTTTTATATCATTCTTCCCAAAAAGTCAAAAATTGACCCCGGGCCCGCTTAGTCAAAACACGAGGTTCGGACCAAAATCCGATCACTCATTCACCCACGAGCCCGAATATATAATTAGTTCCGGAATCCGACCCCAAAACAAGGTCTAAATTCCAATTATTGAAAAAATCGTAACTCTACCCAAATCCTTAATTTTCTACTCTTAAACATAATTTAGGCCTAGAAATCTAATGGGTGTTAATGGAAAATGAAGAAAATGAGATTAAGAACACGAACCTATAATTTGGTGATGAAATCCCTCTTCAAAAATCACCCAAGGTCGGATTATATGGAAGGAGATATGAAATTGTGGATATTTCCTGTTTTTAAAGAAAAACACTGGACGGTATGCTATGCGATCGCAACCCACACTATGCGTTTGCATAGGCTTCCACCCCCCCTGTCCTTCACGCCGCGTGCCAATGGCCGCCTACGCACAATGTTCCAGCCCACACCCCCCCCCCCCTCCAGGCTCCCCCTAAAGCACTGCGTTCGCGAGCCCCTGGCCGCGTTCGCATAGAGCAAAATCTACCTCTTCCCCATTTACCCTTCGCGATCGCATGGAAAGACATGTGTTCACATAGAAAAAAATGCACACACTAGATACAGCAACTCACACCAGATTTCCTAAGTCCAAAACACTCCGATGCCTATCCCTCGGGGCTCCAAACCATACATGCACACTACCCCAAAAACATCCTACAGACTCACCCGTGCGATCAAATCGCGAAAATAACATCTTAAACAACGAATTTAGCATAAAAATCAAAGAAAATTTCAAGAACTTTCAAAGTTACAAATTTCACAATTACGGGTCTGAATTACGTCAAACGACCTCTAATTCTTACCAAATTTTACAAACACATCTTAAATATCATATTGAAACTGTACGGGGTTTCGGAACCAAAATACCACCCCGATACCATAAATTTCAAATATAATCAAATTTCTAAAATCTCTTATATTTTCAGAAAAACAATTTCTTCCAAAAAGTTTATTTCTCGGGCTTGGGACCTCGGAATTCGATTCCGGGCATACGCCCAAGTCCCATTCCGAGTCCGTTTTCCTAAAATGTCTATCGAAGTCAACTTAAATCAAAATTTTAAGACAAAAACTAGCATTTTTTCAGTTTTTCATATAAAAACTTCCCGGCTATACGCGCGGACTGCGCACGTAAAACGAGGTGAGATAAAAAGGAGTCTTTCAAGGCTTCGGAACACCGTTTTGACTTATAAAATAAGGGATGGCCTTTTGGGTCATCACAGTTAAAGAGCGTGGATGTATATGCTCTCTCCTTTAGGCGCGTGAAAGTGAAGAATAATTGAAACCAACTTCCAAAAAGGATATTTTTCAATCGTTAATTGTTATATAATCATATACAAATATTATTTGTCAGAATATGATTGTATATTTTTCCTTCATTCATCTTACTATACAACACATACTTTTTCCTCGAGCATTTCTTCAAATCAAGGTTTCAAAAACAGTGTTGTTTTTTTCTTTAAAAAATGCAATATCCTTTTCGTATTTTTGGTTATTAACTAATATAATTATGAATGTTGAAATATTTTTAGAGCTAATATCCATATCATTTAGAGATTAAAAATTCGTATATATTTACAAAGAAAAAGATACAAAGTTTGAGAACCTAAAATATCATTGAATATAAAGGAGCACAGACTGATATTATCAATTTTAAAAACAAATAATTCTTAATTATTCATTGTGGACTTTATTAATTTGTATTTATTTGTTTATCATTATTTTCAAAATTATTTCTCTCGTTTGAATTGAAAATATAATAATTTTATTTGAATTTATCATTAGAAGTAGAAGAAAATATACCTTGATATTTTAATCTCTCCTTAATTCAAAACAATATTGTCAAAATCGGTGTAACTTTATTCGTTCATATACATTATTAAGTTGCTATTAGATCTTGATAAATAGTATTTTGAAATTAAATTTTCTATTTTTCTTCTTTGAACATCAATTAAACTAAGGAGTTATATTTATTTAATGCAATTCAAGTAAAAAATTAATATGAATTAAAATATTATTCAATTTTGAATTCTAAATATTAAGAGTTCCTATTATAAAAAAACTTTCACTTAATTTTTGTATCTTAAATAAAATAATTAATGACAATGATATTTAATATATAAGATGATGTACGTGTAATCCATCATTATTTGTTAAAGTGCTTATGTTAAGTATAAATAAAAAATGTATAAGTCACCTTAAACACTTTGTCTACATTCTAAGAATTGAATTTTTGCTACTCACATGGTCCAAAAAGGAAATGGACAAAGAATTATAATTTGAAAACATGCACGAAGACAAAAACTTTGCAATTCATTACAATTCCTAATGTGTAAAAACTTGGAAACATGGAAGAGTTATATGTAAGGAAAATAGTTACACTAAATACAGAAAAATTATCTAAGTAAAATCTAACTCAATATCAGATTCCTAAATATTAGGAATTTTTACATAGTTTAAATAAAGAAAAATTAATTAATTTAAAGTTCTAAATATTAGGAAGATAATTAAATTATATTTATAATTTTATCCAATGTGAAATCTATTTTGAAAGGGTAAAAAAAGAAAATGTAACGACCCGACTGGTCGTTTTAAGAATTTAAACTTCGTTTGGTGGCATAAAGTCTTGAACAACTTCACATTGTGTATATCAACCTATGTGCATAGTTTTGGAAGCTTAAGCGATGAGATTTGACCGGAAGTTTGATTTTTGTATAACGGTTCCGGAATGAGTTTTAGATAATGTCAACAACTTCATATGGTGATTTTGAGCATAGGCGTGCGTCCGGAATTGGATTTGGAGGTTTGTAGAGTAATTTGAGGCATTTCGGCGAAAATTAAAATTTGGAAAAACAGTTGACTTTTTGGGATATCGGGGTCGGAATGTGATTCCGAGAGTTGGAGCAGCTCTGTTGGCTGTAAAATTTGGCATTATTCCGGGTTGAGTTGATAGGTTTTGGCACGAGTTTTGAAGTTTGAAGATTTAAAAGTTCCTAAGTTCGATTATGGTTTGGTTCATCGTTTTGGCATTGTTTTATGTGATGTGAGACCTCGAGCGAGTCCATGTTAAGTTATATGACTTTTTTGTGTGTTTAGACGGGGTCCCTGGGGTCTCGTGTGTGTTTCGGATGGGCTTCGGGTCAATTTCCTTCTATTTTTCACTGCTGTTATGTCTTCTGGTTTTCCTTCTATGTGATCTCATAGTTTCAGACGCGATCGCGAAGGTCTGCTTCATTTCCCTTTGCGTTCGCATTGTAGAGGTTAGGGGCTCGAGCTGTTGGTTGCCTCTTCATCGCGTTCGCATGACTTTCCTCGCGATCGCGTAAGACTGCCTTCTCCCTTATACGCGATTGCATAAGTACTTCCGCGATCGTGTAGAACATTTTGGACACCAGCTATTTTTTTCTTCTACGCGATCGCATCTCTCCTCTCGCGATCGCGATTCACAAATATCTGGGCAGGCAGATTATATTCCAAAATCGAGGGTTTTACCATTATTATCACATTTTGACTTCTAGAGCTCGATTCTTGGTGATTTTTAGTGGGTTTTTCAAGAAATGCGATTGGGTTAGTTCTCTTCCCTTAGAATTTAATTTATTCCATGAATTAGTCTTTATTTTTATCATTTAAATTGTGTTTTTAGTTAGGGAAAATGTTGGTTTTTTTAAGAAAATTTTCAAAACGAAATTTCATGATTTGAGGGACGAAATGGTATCGGAACTTGGTAATTTTTGTATGGTTGAACTCATATTGGAATGGGTGTTCGGATATTGTAAAATTTGACAGGTTTCGAGGTGCGGGCCTGGGGGTTGACTTTTGGGTCAATTTTTATATTTTTGTAAAGATCGAAACTTTATTATTCGGAATAGTTCCTTATACGATTTATGTGTGTTTTGAAGTTGTTCTAGTTGGATTTGAGCTGCCCGGAAGTCTTTTCTCCCTAGAAGCCCATTTTAGAGTACCAGGTTGTTGTCTTCGAGGTAAGTATCTTGCCTAACCTTGTGTGGGGGAATTACCCCTTAGGATTTGAGTCTTCTATGTTGATTATAGTCCGTGTACGCGAGGTGACGAGTGCGTGCTCGAACTTATTTGTGGAAAGTTGACCCTTTAGAAATTTTAGGTCCTTATATTCGCCGAGTATGAATTGTCCTTGGTATGATTGAATTTCCTGATTCTAGTTTCATCTTTATTTGCTTAAATATAGAATTTCTTACTTTTGGATTTACTCCTCTTTCCTATCTGACTCTTAATTCACTTATCTGAAGATTTTACTCCTTTTACTGTCATGCTAGGTCCTCTTAACTGCTTATCTCAAATTCTAGTTATCTTGAAGTATGATTATTTCTTGCTGCTTGTCCTTAAGTGAAAATTGTTGAATATCCTCGTAACTGCTCAACCTTAAAATAAGTTTAGATATTCTATACCTTAGTGACTTTCCCTTATATGGAGTATTCCGATTCGTGTGAGTTTTCTTGTTGTTGAACCGTGCTGTTGGGTACGACTCTTATACGTTATTTGTCTTCCTCGTTGAGCTGTCCTTATTATGCCTAGTATTCTTCATTTTGCTCATCCTTGTGAACTAGACTTGCTTCTCTTGTGATCAAAGGTTCTTGAATGGATGTATCTACATCTTGTATTATTGTCAATTGTTGTTGTTACACTTGTTGTGGTTATTGTGATGCAAGAGGTTTCTGTCGTGTGGTTGTGGTTATTGTGACGCACGAGGTTTCTGTCGTGTCATGTTTTTCTATTGATATTGCACATGCGACGTGACAAGGCAGGATTTGTATGTGTGGGTTGTGCATGTGGCGAGATAAGGTGGGAATATGTTTATGCTCGTGTGGAGAACCAAGGAGGGCATATAATTTACTATTGCGCACGTGGCGAGACAAGGTGGGCTATGTCAGGGATTGTTTGTGATACTTATGTTGGCTTTGGGGAATCCCTTGTTGTCTATATTGTGTACTGGAACACTTACTATGTGAGTTTAATCGTGTGGAAGTTTGTGAGATGACAATGTACATGTTGCCCTTTTCTTTCCTTATGTTTATTGGTTGTTGAAATCATGTTAGGACACATGCACAAGCATACACGTAGTTAAGTACTACTAATGGATTAAGGGCTCCTTGTTGTTGTCAAGTATAGATACTCTTGTTGTGCTTATCGTATGGGTGGAAATGACCCAATAGGCACGTGAGTCGTCCGTGCAGTTAGTACTTGAGTCGTCCGTGTAATTATTACTCGAATGAGGGTGCAAGATGCCAAGTGTTAGGGTTCGAATATTGGGACCCGTAAATGGTGATTTGTCCAAGGTTCGGAACCCCGTTGAGATGACTACGAATTTGATGTAGAAGTGGTTGAAGTTGTTGAGTCATTACATGTACATGTTGTATATTTACATGCCGGATTTGTTGTGTTCTATTAAGTCTTTGTGTTACGTCATGGTTTTCTGCTGATACTAATTATTTTTCCTTCTTTATCGAATTCATTGTATTGTTAGCTATATTGCGTAGCCTTTATGTGTATATCATTATTCCCTTATTCCTATATTGATACTTGTTCAGTTTATCGGACCAGTGGGTGTCTTGACTAGTCCTCATCACTACTTCACCGAGGTTAGTCTTGATACTTACTGGGCACTGTTGTGGTGTGCTCATACTACTCTTCTGCACATTTTTGTGCAGATTCCAGATTTTCGCATAGCCAGCCGATTGATTGTTAGCAGCGGGGCTGCTGTTGTTAAGACTCAAGGTAAAACCGCTTCAGCATTTGCAGTTTCGGAGTCACCATCTTATATTTTCGCTTGCACTGTTGTACTTATTTATGAACAGTGGTATTTTTAGGAGTTTTAGTGAAATTTTCTTTAAAGCATATGACTTGTACTTACCGGGCTTTGGGAAAAAGTGTAAAGTGTTGAGATTTATTTCAAAAAGCAGTTAAATGATTCTTATATTATAATTGATGTTTGGTTAATAATAGGCTTACCTAGTCCTTAAGACCAGGTGCCGTCACGATACCCAACGGAGGGAAAATTGGGTCGTGACAGCAAACGACATTTCGCAAAGGGCCTTCGTGCTTTTAATATAGTATAGATTATACTGGTACTATTTCATTTAAACTAATATGCTGAATTTTTGGCTGCATGATATTATGTCACGACCCATTTCCACAATAGGCAGTGATGACGCCCAACACCGTCGTTAGGCAAGCCAACATAATTAGACTAGCGATTTCCCATTTATATAGTTTACTAAATGGATAACACTTTCTCATTTGTTAAAAAAGTTTAGAGATTTACACTTTAAAGCATGATTAAACAGTAGCAATTAAGTTCAAATCGAAATCATGTAACAATCCCAAAAAAATATCACAAGTCTAGTAGTGTGTGTGCCAAGACCTGGTGTCACAATTATGTGGGAAATCTAGTAGAATATACAAAAGAATACTAGTCTATTGTCTAGTAATGAAATAGACAGAAATGAACAAAATAAAAGACTCCAGCTGCTGCAGAATGGCTCGGAAAGAAGCTCACCGAAAAGTCTCTGAACCCAAGTCGAGCATGCGTACCAGACTGATAACCAGATGCACCTGACTCATATCCTACACATTCAAGTGCATAAGTGTAGCGTGAGTACATAAACAACATGACCCAGTAAGTATCTAGTCTAACCTCGAAGAAGTAGTGACGAGGGGTCGACTTTGACACTTACTAAGGGCCAAAAATATGATAATATGAAGCTCTAATTAAGCATGACATATATAATGATAATGCCGAGGGCCGAATAGACATATAATATATATCAATAATTCCTGCCGAGGAGAATGGCCCGCTCCCATGAGAGTAGTGGAAGGTTTACTCTGCTCGCGGAATATATTTACGAAGCTGTTGCACATAAGTATTCACAATTTATCATAATATTCCTCAATATCTTTCATAATAGGAAATCAACTCGTAGCTTGTAGAATATCAAAATTATCATCCTTCACTTCAAGAAAACCAACAAGTAGAAAGTGTAATCAAGCAAAGATACAAGCAAATCATAGTTTAGGCCTAAATATAACCGGACAAAACCACGAATAGTAGTTATGCACGGACTCTCGTCACGTCGTGCATGCATAGCCCCCCACAAATAGAACATATTTTTATTTAAGTTCACCTAAGGGGTTAAACTCCCTCTTACAAGGTTAGAAAAGAGACTTACCTTGTTTAAAAGTCTACTTTCCAATTCAAGAATGCACTCAAGACTCCAAATTTGGTTCCAAACGACTCGAAACTAGTCAAACATTATATAAGTTAATCAATTTATGCTCAAAAGTTCATATTTCCACTATTTAAGAGATTACCCAACCCAAATTGCAAGATTCCTAAAATTCACTCCCCGGTCCCACATGCTCGAATTCAAGAAATTTTCAAAGAAAGTTATCACCCACAACCCAAGGAACATAAATATATTATCTTTACTAAGTTTCATGGTCAATTTCGTGGTAAAATCTTATTTTTATCAAACCCTAGGTTTTTCATCTAAACCCTTGATTTTCACTAATTTTTACATGTTAATCTACCCATAATCTATGTATTTAACTCATGTTGTATAGAATTTTCTTACCTCAAAGTGTTAGGTGAAATCTCCCTTCCAAAAGCTCCAAAAATCGCCCAAGAATTGAAGTGAAATGAAATAAATGGCATTTGCGAGACCTGCAATTGGTGCCATGAAACACCAGAAATCTTGTGGGTTTTTCACCCCCTTCCACACGTCCGAAACTCACCCGAGTCCTCGGGGCTCCACACCAACTACCCACACAAGTCTAATGACCTCATACAAACTTGCTCAAGTTATGAAAACACAAAAATAACTTCAAAACTATATCGGACGCCAAAATGCATGAATTGACTCATGATTTCAAAAACTTCCAAAAAGACTTCCATTAGCCCGATTCCTATCAAATCAACTCGGAATGACACCAAATTTTACGAGAAAGTCTTAAATGACATTACCGAACTATTCCCAATCTCGGAATTATATTTGGACCTCGATATCACCAAAATCCACTCCAAACAAACTTTATAGAACTCTTAGAGCCTTCAAGAACCAACTTTCGATATTAGGCGCCGAAATTCTCCCCGGTCATCCAAAAGCCGATGCAAACAAACATCCAAGTCCGAAATCATCATACGAACCTATTGGAACTATCAAATCACGATCCCGAGGTCGTTTACTCAAAATGTTGAACGAAATCAAACTTGACCTTTTAAGTCAACCTTAAGGAACCAAGTGTTCCGATTTTAACCCGAATCCTCCTAAACCTCGAACTAACCATCCTCAAAAGTCATAAAATAGTAAAAGCATGTACGGGAAGCCTTATTTATGGGAACGAGGTTCTAGTAAGAGAAATGGATGGTCCGGTCGTTACATTCTCCACCTCTTAAACAAACGTTCATCCTCGAACGGCTCTAGAATCATACCTGGAGTACTAAATAAGTGTGGATATCTGCTCCGCATGTCCTCCTCGAACTCTTAAGTCGCCTCCTCGACTGATTGGCCCCTCCACTAGACCTTCACTAAGGAAATCCTCTTGGACCTCAACTGGTGATTCTGCCTATCAATAATAGCAAATGGTTTCTTCTTGTAACCCAAATGCTCATCCATCTGAATGGTGCTGAAGTCTAGCACATGTGACAGGTCAGTGTGATACCTTTAGAGCATAGACACATGAAATACAAGATGAACCCCTGATAAGCTGGGAGGTAAGGTAAGCTCATAAGCAACCTCTCCAACTCGCCTCAACACCTCGAATGAGCCTATAAACCTGGGGCTCAACTTTCCCTTCTTCCCAAATCCCATAATACCCTTCATCGGCGAGACCTTCAAGAGAACCTTCTCGCCTACCATAAGTGATACATCGCGCCTTCTGATTCGCGTAACTCTTCCGTCTGGACTGTGCTGTGCGGAGTCGCTCCTGAATCAAATTTACCTTTTCCAAGGCATCTTTCACCATATTTGTACCATATAACCTAGCCCCACCAGGCTCAAACCACCCAATGGGAGAACGACATCGCCGACCATATAAAGCCTCAAAAGAAGCCATCACAATATTGGATTGATAATTGTTGTTGTAAGCAAACTTGGCCAAAGGCAAGAACTGATCCCACTGTCCCCCAAAAGCCAATCACACATGCTCTGATCATGTCCTCCAAGATCTGAAATGTCCGCTCCGACTACTCGTCGGTCTAGGAATGAAATGATATGCTGAGATCTACACAAGTGCCCAAATCACTTTGTACGGCTCTCCAAAAATGCGAAGTGAACTGAGGGCCTCTATCTAACATGATGGAAACAGGCACACTGTGTAACCGGACTATCTCGCGAATGTAAATTTGTGCCAACCTCTCTGAACTATAAGTAGTGCCAACTGGAATGAAGTATACCGACTTGGTCAACCTGTAAACAATGACCCAAACTTCATCAAAAGTCCGCAAGGTCCGCGGAAAACCAACTACGAAGTCGATAGTAATGCGTTCCCACTTCCACTCTGGTATAGTTATCTCCTGGAGTAAACCACCTGGCCTCTGGTTCTCATACTTAACCTGCTTGGAATTTAGGCACCTAGCAACATACTCAACAATGTCCTTCTTCATCCTCCGCCACCAATAATGCTGACTCAGATCCCGATACATCTTTGTAGCACCTGGATGAATAAAATACCGAGAACTGTGTGCCTCCTCTAGAATCCTCTCCCTCAAGCCATCGACATTAGGAATGCATATACGACCCTGGAGCCGCAAGACACCATCCTCGCCAATAGAAACCTCTCTGGCACCACCCTATAGTATCGTCTCTCTAAGAACTACCAAGTGCATATCATCAACTTTCGGGCCTTGATCTGCCCTAATAACGAAGATTAAGAAACAACACATGCAAGAACTCGGCTAAGCTCTGAAATGTCCAACCTCACGATTTTGTTAGCCAACGACTGAATGTCCAAATCTAGTGGCCTCTCCTCAGTTGAAATGAATGCCGAACTACCCATACTCTCTGCCTTCCTTCTCAGGGCATCCGCAGCTACATTCGCCTTGCGCGGATGATAAAGAATAGTGATGTCATAATCCTTCAGTAACTCAAGCCATATACGCTGCCTCAAATTGAGATCCCTTTGCTTGAACAAGCGCTACAAACTGCGGTGATTACTGTAGACCTCACACGACACCCCATATAAACAATGCCTGCAAATCTTAAGAGCATGAATGATCGCGACCAACTCCAAATCGTGCACAAGATAATTCTTCTTATGGGGATTCAACTGACCTGAATCATATGCAATAACTCACCCCTCCTTCATCAATACACAACCCAGTCCTACGTGCGAAGCATCACAATAAACTGTTTACATACCCGAACCGGAAGGCAACACTAGAACTGGCATTGTGGTCAAAAATGTCTCGAGCTTCTAAAAGCTCGCCTCACAATCGTCGAACCAATGAAACGGAGCACCCTTCTGGGTCAATCTACTCAAAGGTGCTACAATGGATGAAAATTCCTCCACAAATCAGTTGTAATAACCTGCTAACCCCAAGAAACTCTTGATCTCGGTCGCGAAAGCAGGACGAGGCCAACTCTGAACCGCCTCAATCTTCTTGGGATCTACCTTAATACCCTCGCCTGATACCACATTCCCCAAGAATGCCACAGAATCTAATCAGAACTCACACTTTGAGAACTTAGCATACAACTTCTGTTCCCGTAAGGTCTAGAGCGCTACTCTTAAATGTTGCTCGTGCTCCCCAAGCTATGTTACTAAATCAAGATTTCATCAATGAAAACAATGACGAACAAATAAAATATAAGGCCTGAACACCATGTTCATCAAATCCATAAATTTCGCTGGAGCATTAGTCAAGTCGAAGGACATCACTAGAAACTCATAATAGCCATATCTAGTACGGAAAGCAGTCTTCGGAACATATGAGTCTTGAATCTTCAAATGATGGTACCCCGATCTCAAGTCGATCTTAGAGAACACCTTAGCACCGTTCAATTGGTCAAACAAAATCATCAATACGCGGCAACAGGTACTTGTTCTTGATGGTGACTTTATTCAACTAGCGGTAATCAATGCACATCAGCATAGTCCAATCTTTCATCTTCAGAAACAATACTGGTGCACCCCAAGGTGATACACTCGGCCTGATGAACCCCTTTGCCAGCAACTCCTCAAGATGTTCCTTCAACTCCTTCAATTCTTTCAAAGCCATGCGATACGGTAGGATAAATATAGGTTGAGTGCCTCGAGCCAAGCCTATGCAGAAATAAATATCATTTTCTGACGGCATGCCTGGAAGATCAGAAGGAAACACATCGGCGAACTCTCGAACTACAGGCACTGAATCAATCGTCATAGTCTCTGCGGTAGTATCTAGAACATAGGCTAGATAAGTCAAGCAACCCTTCTCGACCATATGTCGAGCCTTCATGAAAGATATAACCCGACTGGATGTACTAACATATGAACCCTTCTACTCTAACCTCCGTAGCTCTGGCATAGCTAAGGTTACAATCTTGGAATGGAAATCAAGGATGGAATGATATGGAGATAACCAGTCCATGCCCAGGATGACCTGAAAGTCGATCATATCGAGTACCAGAAGGTCCACTCTAGTCTCGTAACGGAAAAATGTGACCACACAGGACCGATAGATTCGATCCACAACCACAGAATTGGCCACAGAAGTGGAAACATAAACAAGACTACAGAAAGACTCACGAGTAATATCTAGGAAATGAGCAAATAGAGATGATACATATGAATACGTAGACCCTGGATCAAATAATACCGAAGCGTCCCTACCGCAAATAGAAATAATACCAGTGATCATGGCATCTGAGGCCACTGCACCTGGTTTGGCCGAAAAAGCATAAAATCTGGCTGGAGCGCCACCTGCCTAGCCCCAGCCTGCCTGACCTCCACCTCTAAGACGACCCCTACCCACCTACCCTCCGTCTCTGGGCGGCCGGATTACTGGTGCGACTGCGTGAGCTAAAATCATGGGCTACTGACCCTGCTGCACTGCCTTGCCTCGAATCCTGGAGCAGTGTCTCTTCATGTGACTAGGATCCCCTCACTCATAGAAACCTCTCGGAGCGATGGACTTCTGCCCCGAAGTCAGACCCTGATAACCTGAATACCCATCGGAAGAACCCTAAGTATCTAGTGGGTAATATGAACTCTCTGGCATGGCAGTGAAATAGGCATTGGAAGAACCCTGATCACCAGAGTATCCACTAGAAGAACTCTGAATAGCCGGCGGCCGGTAAGAACCCTATTGCATAAAACTCAAATAGGGTCATGTTGGAATACCTCGAGGGGGTGGGGTGCTGAATATGGGGGCCTGCTGGGTTGACCCCTCCCAAAGTGACCTCCGCCCTCAGCTGGGGCACCTCTGAACTCTTCAGAAAAAACGGGACCTCTTGCCCTACTGCATTTTCTCCCTACCCCTCTGACGTTAACCCTCGATCCTGCGAGCAATCTCCACCACTAAATGATAGGCAGTCCCTATCTCAACCGCCCGAGCCATGCTAGCCTGAATGCCAGAGTGCAACCCCGCAGAAAACCTCCGCACTCGCTCCGCCTTAGTAGGAAGTATTAGACAGCTCAGAAAATCTTGCCTTATACTCGGTCGTTGACATCTGCCCTGCTCGAGTTGATCAAACTGACATGACAACTCTTCCCTATGGGAGAGTGGAATATACCTGTCCAGGAATAGGCGCGTTAACTGGTCCCAAGTCATAGGAGGAGAATCTGCAGGTCTGCCAAGAACGTAAACCTTCCACCACCTTCGTGCGCTGCCTCCAACTGAAAGGTAGTGAAATCCACCCCGTGAGACTCCAATATACTCATGTTAGGGATCCTCATATCGTTCACCCCCAAATACCAGGGGTGAAGCCTTATCCACCTGTCCAAAAGCATATGTGGCTCGTCGTCCGCAGCTGGTCTAGGATCAGGTGCTACTGCTGCCACTGGCTGGGCTTCGGCCACGGGTAGTGTACCTGGGGTCTGATATACTGCGGTTACGTGCCCAAGACCCTGAAGAGTAGGGGTTTGTGCTCCCCCTCCCACCTGAGATGTGGCTGGGCCAATTAGAAATAAACCAGCCTGAGTCATAGTGTCCATGAACCGCATTACATGGCCCATGACCTCCTGAAAGCCCGGTGATGTCATGAAATCTACCCCGGCTAGCTCTGCGGAAGGCGCTTCGCCTTGCTCCTCAATAATGGGATCCTCCACTAGATCCGCTGGTGGTGCTACTGTGGAAGATCTAGGACGCCCTCGTCCCCTACCTCGGGTCGGTGCCCTCCCCAGGCCTCTGCCTTGTCCTCTAGCAACAGGGGGATTAGCTCTCCCGGGTGTAGAACGGCTGCCGTATGCGTCCTCACCATCTGTGAGAGAATAGAAGTAAGAAACTTAGTATACTATTAACTTCATGATAAGATATGAATAAAGAGTAGTTTCCTAACATCCTATAACCTCTCAAAGATAAGTACGGACATCTCCACACCGATTTACAAGACTCTATTAGACCTCCGGTAACTTGTAAGACCTACGTGAACCTAGAGCTCTAATACCATGTTGTCATGATCCATTTCCACAATAGGTCGTGATGGCGCCCAACCCCGTCGTTAGGCAATCCAACATAATTAGACTAGCGATTTCCCGTTTAAATAGTTTACTAAATGGATAACACTTTCTCGTTTGTTAAAAAGGTTTAGAAATTTACACTTTGGAGCATGATTAAACATTACCAATTAAGTGCAAATCGAAATCATGTAACAATCCCAAAAGAATATCATAAGTCTACTAGTGTGTGTGCCAAGACCGGGTATCACAAGTATGTGGGCAGTCTAGTAGAATGTACAAAAGAATACTAGTCTACTATCTAGTAATGAAATAGACATAAATGAACAAAGGAAAAGACTCCAGCTACTGCAGAATGGCACGGAAAGCATCTAACCGGAAAGTCTCTGAACCCAAGTCGAGCGTGTGCACCAGACTGATAACCGGATGCACCTGCCACAGATCCTGCACATTCAAGTGCAGAAGTGTAGTGTGAGTACATACACAACATGACCCAGTAAGTATCTAGTCTAACCTCGAAGAAGTAGTGACGAGGGTCGACTTTGACACTTACTAAGGGCCAAAAATATGATAATATGAAGCTCTAATTAAGCATGACATATATAATGATAATGGAGCTCAACATGAAGTAAATAAAAAAATCCTTCGTTTAAGTAAGTAGCAAATCATTTTACTCATATATTCCTTCCACCTTCAAAGTCCGTGAAACATTAGTAAATATAAAAATGGATTTTGATACCACCACGCACGAGTTATGCTGAGAGTCAAATAGCCCGAACCATATAATATATATCCATAATTCCTACCGAGGCGAACGGCCGACTCCCATGAGAGTAGTGGAAGGTTTACTCCACTCGCGGAATATATTTGCGAAGCGGTTGCACATAAGTATTCATAATTTTATCATAATATTCCTCAATATATTTCATAATAGGAAATTCAACTCGTACATTATAGCATACCAAAATTCTCATCCTTCACTTTAAGAAAACCAACTATAAGAAACTGTAGTCAAGCAACGATACTAGGAAATCATGGTGTAGTCCTAAATCTACCCGGGCATAAGCATGGATAGTAGTTATGCACGGACTCTCGCCACATCGTGCGTGCGTAGCCACCCACAAATAGAACATATTATGATTTAAGTTCACCTAAGGGGTTAAATTCCCTCTTACAAGGTTAGAAAAGAGACTTACCTTGTCTTAAAGCCTACTTCACAATTCAAGAATGAGCTCAAGCCTCCAAATTTTGTGCCAAACGACTCGAAACTAGTCAAAATTATATAAGTTAATCAATTTATCCTCAAAAGTTCATATTTCCTCTATTTAAACGATTACCCAGCCAAAATTGCAAGATTCCTAAAATTCACCCTCGGTCCTGATAAGTAGGGATTTTAACCTATTATTTGCTCTCTTTTACTTATGTTTTGGGCCAAAAATGCGTGAAGGTATTCCCCGAAACTAACTGAATATGCTTGCTTGCAGGGATTGTTCAAAATTAGCCAAAGTCCATAATCAACTCATAATGAGTCAAAATTGAACAAAAACCAAGATTGGGACAAGAGGTGTGGAACACGGACCGCTACAGAAAAGTGAGACCGCATAAGTATCAACGTGGACGCGACCATTAATTCGCGGACCGCGAAAAGAGAATCAGAGAGATGGTTTTTGGGAACTAATATGAGCACGGACCGCGTCAGAAATGGGCGGCCGTAAAAGTTATTTAGCGGTCGTGATTATAATTCTG
The DNA here is from genome assembly GCA_005239505.1 of Nicotiana paniculata. NCBI lineage: Eukaryota > Viridiplantae > Streptophyta > Magnoliopsida > Solanales > Solanaceae > Nicotiana > Nicotiana paniculata. The sequence goes on along the minus strand of MDKI01184924.1, from coordinate 32,649 downwards.
CGGAACGCAGTTGCTAAGGATCGGAGAGTGCATAATTCAAGCATAAATGAGAAGGGCGGTCTGCGTCAAAATTACGTGGCCACGGAAGTCTCTCACGAGGACATAGTACAAACTATGAGGTCCGTGAAACAAGGTTCAACCAAGACCCAGAAGTGAAGAAACGCGAACCGCAATCAAAATTACGCGGTCACGAAATCAAGAGGCGGCCGCGGTCAGAATTACACGGCCGGGAAACCTCCTCAGGGGGTGTTTTTGTCTGGAAATTTCAGCCTAGTATAAATAGATCTTTTTGTCAATTTTAGGTTATGTTATGTTTTTTCTGAGTACATGAGACGACTAAGTTTTCCTATTTGGGAAATTTTGCACAACATTTACCTTCAAACATTAGATTTTCATCTTTACATTAATATTATGGATTATTTCTCCTCTTTATCTTTGATTTCTGCTATTATTATGAGTAGGGTTGTGACCCAGCCCTACTGTAGGTATTTAATGGGTCTTGAATTTTAGGGCTTGATTGTTTATGGGTTAGTGATATTTAGCCTAATTCATGCTAGAATTGTAGAATTAGTGGTTGCAAACACTAATTCATGCCTTTATGACCTAGGCTCTTCTTGAGAAAGAATGACTAAGTCTAGGAAAATTAGGCTAACAAGAAATTCGGGTGAACTCAAGAAATTGATAGCTCCAATTAAGGGGTTAAACCTAGAGGTAGTAATATCCGACTTGAGCTAATATCACTTGGATTGCATGGATATCCATTTGGACTTGAGAAAGCCAAATTGTGAAAAATCACTCAAACTACTTGGATTGCATGGATACTCATTTGGAATTGTGAAAGCCAAATTGGGCAAAATCACTCAAACTACCGAGAGGTATAGAGTGAGTACCTGGGTGTGTTAGCTATATTACTACCCCAACTAGACCAAACTTTCCCTAGATTCTAGATACATGTTAGATATCCACCTAGGCGGAAGTCACTAGCCTAGTCCTTTTAAACACTTGAAAACTGTCACCAAAAATATTGTACGTAGCTTTAATCTTAGCATACAATAGAAATATAAGTAGAAGTAGAATCATCACAATCATGTTTGGAAGTGCAATTAGGAACAACACATGCATTTAGATTTATTTAGATACCTAATTCCAAATTAATTAACTCCCTTTGAAAATCGATCCTGACCTTGTTGAGTAAAACTGCATCGACCATCCTCGCTACTCTATAGTGGTGTAGGTTTGGCACCAATCAATTTTTGGCGCTGTTTCCTAGGATTTAGATGGTTTTATCTATCTATCTAACTATTTGTGTGTGTTTTTTCTTTCCTTCCGTTTTTCTAAATTTTGTGTGTTAATTTCTTTAGGTACCAAATGGCTCATAATGATGCTCTCGGACATATTCCTCTAGGGGAGGAGGTAGAAGACAATGATGCTGCTGAGGTTAATCTAGAACCTCAACAAATAAGAGGCTTCCCGCCTCATGACAACGTGCTAAACCCTCCCCCATCTCCTCCAAGGGTAGCACATCGGGTGCTACCCAATGAAGGCTACGCAAGTGCAGTTGTCCCGCCCCGGATTCAGGATCAGTCTTGAGCTTGGCAATGCTGCCCGTTTGAATCGAGCTACTTTCTCCAGCGCTGCGGAGTTGTACCGCAAGGGCAAAAGCCTTGGCCAAAGCATTGCTTTGGGCCGTAGCATGAACACCTATTTGCGCCTTCAACGCATTGCATTCAAAATTGACATGTCCGACTTTGCACCAAAGGCGTTCCAACACCTCCATTTTTCTCTGCAACTGAAGCACCGAAATATTAGTTTTCGAAGAATGGAAAGCAAGAATGTACTCACTCAAAATAAGGATTACCTGTTTCTCGAGATTGCCTTCGTAGCCTTGATTCCGATTGAAGATATATCAACTCTCTTGTCTTCTTATCACAAAAAATCCTGAGAGATTTCTCCTTGCCACAGGCTTCCCGCAACTTGGCCTCACAGCGGAGCAGCTCGGACTTGAGCTTGTCAAAAGCCTATAAAAAGAAGCTTCAGTTCAAAAGATGAAAATACAAAGCTGAAAAACCAACAAGATCACCGAAGCTCACCACAGAACAGAGCCGCTGAGCCTTCTAGAATGACGAGCGTGCCTCTACTGGCCTGGTCTCATCGGCCACAGTCAAACACCCTGGAAGGGGACGTGATCGCTTGAGGCTCTACTTGATTTAGGCGGCCCCTGGACCCGAACAACCCTCGAAGTACCTTCGACGGGAGAAGAAGATTGCGGTAAAAGATCTTTATCCCTCGAAGTACCTTTGACGGGAGAAGAAAATAGCGGCTGAAGATCCCTATCCTTCAAAGTACCTTCAATGGGGCAAAAAGATAGCGGCTGAAGATCCCTATCCCTCGAAGTATCTCACTGTTTTTTATTTAAGATCTATACTCAGTCATATTGTGTTAACTGATTTCATAACTTAGTCTTTATTACTCCGTTTTGATGCACAAAATGATATTTTGGGCTGAGCACCCTGTTTTACTGATAGCCCGAGTGGCTTGAGAGGTTTCTGACTGAGTGAGGCCGAGGGCCTGTGTTGTGAGGATCTTATGGGATCGGGCTGCACGCTGCATCATGTTGTTATTGATTCATGATTCTTGTGAGGCCGCGGGCCTAATTAATTCGTGCCACGAGGTGGATTGTTATGAGGTCGAGGGCCTGATTGATTTATACCACGAGTTGGCTTGTTATAGCGCTTGGGTTGTAGGAGCCCCTCCGGAGTCTTTACACCCCCAGTGAGCGCGGGTACCCTGAGTGAGTGATATGATGCTTTTCCCGAGGGGCTTTTCTTGATTCATATTGTGCCCGAGGGGCTGTTTATGAGCGAGTGTGAGCTAATGCCCGATGGGCTGTATATGATTGACTGTGAGGTTTTCCCGAGGGGCTGTTTATGATTCATGTTTGCCCGAGGGGCTATTCACGAGTGATGTTCGCCGAGGGGATATTCTTGATTTATGTTGCCGAGGGGCTGTATACGAGTGAGTTTTGCCCGGGAGGCTGTTTATGTTTTCATCATTTTTACTCACTTTTTCATCACTTCGTTGAAAACTGTTGAAAGATGTTTTAAATGGTTTTACTGAAACTGGATTTAAATGAGCTGAGTTGATTCAAAACCCTGATTTTAAAAGTCTGCTGTATTTTACTGAGATTGCATTATATGAAGAGTATATGTTTTATTGCTCGTCACTTCTGCTCAGTCTCTATTTACTTTTATTACTTACTGAGTTGGTGTACTCACATTACTCCCTGCACCTTGTGTGCATATCCAGGCATTTCTGAACCCAGTAGCGAGTGTTGATTACTCAGTGGCAGGTCTATCGGAGTTAGTAAGGTAGTTTCCTGGCGATCGCAACCTTGCTCCCCCCTCCTTATCCTCCCTTAGTTGTATTCAGTTATTTCCAGGCTATGTTAGTCTTGATGTTGTCAGACGGTTGTAGTACATGCTTATGACTAGTGACACCCTGATGTCGGGCTTTCTTTCCGCACTGTTCTTTTTATTTAAACTCCTTATGTAGGTTTATTGTTTAATAGCTTTGGTTTCGTCTTAAAGATGAAAATATTGATTGGTTTGGGTAGTGTGTCGGTTTTCCTAGTACGACTTTAGGCGCAATCACAACAGTATTAGTTTTGGGTCGTGACAAATTCCATGCTTACTTCTTTCGTGAGTAGCAACATAAAGATATAGCAATAAGAGTGTGTTTTTGTAACTAGGATGTAGGAGTTTGGTATGTCGCTTTTCTGAGGCCCATCTATGTATGATGTGCTCTATGTTGTGTAAGAAATTGATTTTTGTTATGTTAATATTCACATACATTACCACAAAAAAAATTATTCACTCTAAGATATACAAGACTAAATTACATTCAGTGCCAAACATGCGATCCATGCCCCATATATTTTTAAACCATCTTTTTTATTTGAATTAGGTACTCGGAGGTGTTGTTTCATATAATACTTGATGCTTAAGTCTTTAGAGGACAAATCGTCAGCCCTTAATGATCACTATAAAGAATGTAGCTCGCATCACTTCATCAATCACCTATAAAATAGCACACCATGAAAGATACATAACTTTTACAAACAAATAACTTGACTTACAATCAAACAATTTACACCTACATCAAAAACAAAGGTGAATACTTTTCATAAACTGAATACAAGTATTGATCCAATAACATTGAAGCAGATACTTCCCAACATCCCAATTTTAAACTCCAAATAGACATATCGTAAATACGTTTTGATTGATACATAATGATTTTAGTAGAAAATACCAGAAAAACAATGAAAGAAAACAACAGTTAGTAATAAATACCCCTCAAGTGCAATAACCGAAATATGTTTTCTTGTTCTATGACCCGTTTAGGCATTTTAACAAACACCTAACATCCATTTTACAACAACAGACTTTACATCTGCTTCAAGCTTGTAGGGTAGCTGATGATTCTGTTAGTTATCCCTATTTAAACCAATCTATGTAAAGTCAAAATACATAAGAAAACTTCTTTATGCGTGCTACAATATGAGAATCAATTGTATTAAACAGAGTTTCTTCCAATAAATTAATAAAACAAATTCATCATCTAAAAAATTATCACCTACTGTATCCAGTAGCAATACCAATTAATAAAAATCTGTTTATTTCAAAATTATAAAAATCAGAAAACAGGAGATCCCAAAGATAAATTTCATGTGATGGAAATTATTAATATTGTTTGTTTTTAGAATTTCTATACTTAATTTGATCAAAGATAAATTTGCTTTAAAAAAAAAGATACTTGAAAGAAAGTCATGATTAATTTGTACAATAGCTACCTAAGATTAATTTGACAGGGTAATAAAGTATCTTTAGAAAATGCAAGCAGCAATGTTCATTAACTCCTATCTTGTGTGCTAAATAGAAAATTCTCTTTCTCTCTGAATGTGTTGCATATATATTATATAAAGTTTCTTGATGAACTCTAGAATAATAAGATCCTTCTTATTTCCGAATGCAGTTATTAGTTAGACAGTTAAGTGGAACTTATTGGTCATTACATTGTAGAGTACACTGGTATTATTTCTGGGATTGGAATGCTGTTAATGAATCGGCTAATTGATAAATCTTATAGTATACTAGAACACCCTAATGGAAAAAAACCTAACAATTTCAGTTCAAATCATAAATCTAAAGCAATATATACACCACTTATATCCAAAATATTAAAGAACAAAGAAATGATTTTAAAACTAATTGTATAAACACGCTCAAGGAATCAATCTTTTCCAGAGAATCTGCCAACAAAAAACATGCTTCTAAATGTAGCTACTGAATTAACCAAATACTCTCATAAAGAAAATGCATTCAAAATTAAAATAAAAAGTAAGACCACCAATTTGTGGGCATGCAAACAAAAACCACAAAGAAAATTGAAAATCAGAAACTAGACTGAAATAGGGCAACTTACATAGATGGCAGAAAGTGAAATTTGAATCACAACATAAGAACCCTAAGCATTATTTATGTTGGGAACCCATGATTCTGAAGTTAGGACCTCACAATTCTGCTACTTTGTGAATCTATTGGGTATTCAATTTACTCCTATACACCAAGAAAGCTAAATCTCACCCATGACTAAGAACCCTAATTGCATTGTTTATGTTGGAAATTTGGATGAGAGAGCAAGAGATAGAGGAAATTAGGAGTGAAAGTGGGAGATGAAATTGGGAGTGAAAGTAGAGAAATAGAACGAAATAGATTTAGAGTCTGATGATATGGTTATTTGGTTTTACATTCTTTGTTATTTTTTACTAAGAAATAAGAGTAAAAAATATTAAGGAAAATATATATTTGCGGGTTTAGCGAAATAGAAGAGGGAGAATTAGGAGGGAACCCATAACCGTTCCCATAGGTAATTTTTCCCCGATATCATGCCAATAGATACAACTATTGCAACATTTGTGACAACCGTTGTTGTCGTACGATATTTGGCAACGGTTCCTGCAAAATGGCAACTGTTTGATTCTTATAGTGTATCGAAATCCTCCTGACCTTTTGGCAATGGTTAAGACCATTGCGACATATACTATATGGCAACTGTTCTGTTAACGCTGTATAAATTTTTGTTGCCATAAGCCTTATTTCTAGTAGTGAAACCACCTCGAACAACATCAAAAACACGAATTGTACACGGATTCAAGCCTAATGAATTTGAAATTTCAAAATTCTACAAATGACATCGAAACATATCAAACCTTGTCTGAATGACTTCAAATTTTACACACAAGTCAAAAATGACGTTGCGAACCTACTTCTACTTCCGGAATTCCATTCCGGGCTCGATATCAAAATTTTTACTGCCGACCAAAATCTCCAAAAATCCAACTTTCGCCAATTCAAGCCTAAATCTACTACGGACCTCCAAATCATATTCCGGGCGTGCTCCTAAGGTCCAAAATCACCTAATGGAGCTAACTGAATCATAAAACTTCAAATCCGAGCTCGATACAGACAAGTCGACTTCGGGTCGACTTTTCCAACTTAAACTCCAAATAAGAGGCTAAGTGTTCCAATTCGTTTCAAAAACTCAACATGAACCCTCCCGACAACCAAAATAGCAGAATGAGATATGGGGAAAGAATTTAATAGGGGACCGGATTTCTAACTCTCAAAATGACCGGCCAGGTCGTTACAAAATTATCGAAATACAATTTCAAATTCGAAAAAGATATAAGAAATCTTGACTTATGAATATGAAAGAACAAAAAGATAATTGACGCATTTCAATAACACTTAGGGGTCATTTGGTATGGTGTGTTTGAATAATGTTGAATGTGGTGTATTAGTAATGTTGGTATTGGTTATGCTTGTATTAGTTATTGTAACAACCCGACCGATCGTTTTGAGCTCCATCGCGTCGTTCGACGACTTGAGGCCCTGAGTAGCTTCACTAAATTTATTACCACTTGTACGTATGGCCGGAATTGGATTTTGGGAAGTTTGGAGTTGATTTGGACTCTAATTTCATAAGCTTTAAGTTGGAAGAATTAACTAAGGTTTGACTTTTGAGTAAACAACCTCAAAATCAGGATTTGAAGGTTCCAATAGGCTCGTATGATGATTTTTGACTTGGGCATATGTTCGTATTGGGTTTTGGATGACCCGAGAGTGTTACGGCTCTTATTGTGGAAAGTTGGCTTTTTTGAAGAATTTTATAAATTTGTGTTGAAGTATATTTTAATTTTATTGATGTCTGTTTAAAATTCCGAGCCTGGGAATAGCTTCGTATGGTGATTCTGATGTTAGGAGCGTGTCCAGATGTGGATTTGGAAGTCCGTAGGTTATTTCGAGTTCGTTTGGCGAAAGAATGAAGTTGAAGGTTTTTGGAAGTTTGACCGGGAGAGGACTTTTTGATGTCGAGGTCGGATTCCGATTCTTGAAGTAGGAGTTTGTCCGTAATGCCAATTATGACTTGTGTGCAAAATTTAAGGTCAATCAGATAGGGTCAGATAGGGTCCCGAGGGGCTCGGGTGCGTAATGACCAGATCGGTCATTTTGCTTTTAGAACCTCGTTTCCATAAATAAGACTCCTAGTATGTGGTTTTACTGTTTTATGACTTGCGGGGATGGATAGTTCAAGATTTGGAAGGGTTTGGGTTGAAATTGGAAAGGTTAGTTCCTTAAGGTTAGCTAAAAAGGCTAAGTTTGACTTCGGTCAACGTTTTGAGCAAACGATATCGGAATCGGTATTTGATGTTCAAATAGGTTCGTATGATGATCTCGTACTTGGGAATATGCTCGGATTGGGTTTTGGATGACCGGGAGCATTTCGGCGCCTAATATCGAAAGTTGGTTCTTTGAAGGTTTTTGAAGTTCTTTAAATTTGGTTTGGAGAAGATTTTTTTTATATCAAGGTCCAAATGGTATTCCAAGACCGGGAGTAGTTCCGTATAGTGATTTAAGACTTGCCCACAAAATTTGGTGTTATTCCGAGTAGTCTAAGTATGATTCGGCGCATTCGGAGCAATTTGGAAACTTGAAATTCATATTTTAATTCAATTTGGTTTTAGGGTGCGATTCCTAGTTCCGTTGTTGATTTTCCCGTTTCGAGAGTTTGAGCAGGTACATATCATGTTTACAGACTTGTTGATGCCTTTGGACAGGGTCCCGAGTGACTTAGGTGTGTTTCGGACCCCTCGGAGCAAAGCTTGAAAAACCAAAAATTCTAGTTTTGGTTTCCTTCTTCGCGAACGCGGAAGGACTCTCGCGTTCGCGATGAAGGAATTAGGGCTGGGGGATTTTTGTGTTATGTGCTTGTGATAGCTAGTTTACGTTCGCGAAGGTTTGGGACCTGTAACCAGCACATTCGCATGAGGCGACTCGCGTTCGCATAGAGGAGTTGAGGTTGGCTTGGGCTACTATTGTTCTTCGCGTTCGGGGAGAAGCCCTCGCGTTCGCGAAGGGTAGGCCAAGCCAGCCTCCACGTTCGCGATGCCACTGTTGCGTTCGCGATGCCAATATCGCGTTCGCTTTATGTTGTCTTCAGGGGACCAGGGCCGTTTGCCTTCACGAACATGAGGCCCCTTCCGCATTCGCGAAGAAGAAGGCAGCTGGGCAGTGTGTTTTTAAATCAGGACTTAGCCATTTTTTAGCTCATGTATTGCACTCTTGGACGATTTTAGGGTTTTAAAGAAGGGGATTTCAACCTAACTTTTGAAGGTAAGTAATTTCTACCTAATGTGAGTTTAATACATAAATTATGGGTAGATTTTAACATGAAAATTTGTGGAAATCATGGGTTTGGATGAAAAACTTAGATTTTGATAAAAATGAGATTTTACCACGAAAATGGTGATGGAATTTAGTTAAAATCATATATTTTAGTTCATGAGATTATGGGTAACAACATTCTTCGACCACAACGCGGTTCACGGAATTGCAACCTGTCTTGCTATGGAATTTTGAGGGTCCTCCTCAAAATTCTGCCCCAGTTTGATGGGTGAATGCTTCGGGCTGTTTCTTGTGCGGTGCTTGGCTGCATTTGCTTCGGAATTTTGAGGCCCCTCCTCAAAATTCTTCCCCAGTTTCCATTCGTGTGGGAAATGAAATTTTATTAAAAATGTGACCGAACCCATAGGGGATGCCTACGTATCCCCTCTTAAACAAGAATCAGATCAGGTGTAGTTCAATATACAACATTTGATAAAATCATGAAAGTTACACATAGTAGCGCTTGACTGCATCTGAGTTCATTAGCTTTTGCTAGATTTCTCCATCCATTTCTGCAAGTATGAGTGCTCCTCCTGTCAGCACTCGGTGAACTATGTACGGGCCTTCCCAATTGGGAGAGAATTTTCCTTTCTCTTCGTCTTGGTGAGGAAAGATCTGCTTTAACACCAGCTGCCCCGGTGTGAATCGTCTCGGCTTGACTTTCTTGTTGAAGGATCTGGTCATTCTGTTCTGATATAGCTGACCATGAAAAACTGCGTTCATTCTTTTTCCGTCTATGAGGTCCAATTGCTCATAACGGCTTCGTACCCACTCTGCATCGCTGAGTTCGACTTCTTGTATGATTCTCAGAGATGGAATTTTGACCTCGGCATGAATAACGGCTTCTGTACCATAAACCAATATGTAAGGAGTTTCCCCAGTTGATGTGCGGACTGTGGTGCGATATCCCAGTAAGGCGAATGACAGCTTCTCATGCCATTGCTTGTGCTTCTCTATCATCTTTCTCAATACCTTCTTAATATTCTTGTTGGCAGCCTTAACGGCTCCATTCATCTGAGGTCTGTATGCTGTGGAATTCTTGTGTTTGACCTTGAAGGTTTCACACATGGCTCTCATCAGGTCACTATTGAGGTTGGAACCATTGTCGGTAATGATTGACTCTAGAACTGCGAATCGACAAACTATGCGGTCGCGGACAAAGTCGGCCACGACTTTCTTAGTAGCTGCTTTTTAAGAGGCTTCTTCGACCCATTTGGTAAAGTAATCAATGGCAACTAGAATAAACATGTGTTTGTTGGAGGCGGCAGACTCGATTGGTCGGATAACATCCATGCCCAAGGCGGCAAATGGCCATGGTGAACTTGTTGAATTAAGCTCACTCGGAGGTACCTTTATCATATCCCCATGTATCTGACAATGGTGGCACTTCCGGACATACTGGATTTTATCCGTTTCCATGGTCATCCAGAAATAACCGACCCGAAGTATCTTCTTTGCTAGAACAAACCCGTTTATATGAGGATTGCATGTACCGACATGTATTTCCTCCAATAGTTTTGTTGCTTCTTTTCCTTCGACACACCTTAGTAAACCCAAATCAGGAGTCCTCCTATGCAGGATTCCTCCACTGTGAAAGAAATTGTTTGACAACCTTCGAAGTATGCGTTTCTGAGTAGCGTTTGCAAGTTCCGGATAATCTACCTTTGCCAAGTATTCCTTGATATCATGAAACCAAGGCTTTCCGTCTGCTTCTTCTTCAACATGGGCCTACTCGCAGTAGGCCGACTGATTGTGGATCCCCACTGGGATGGGATCGATGAAATTCTTGTTTGGATGCTGGATAATAGTTGACAAGGTAGCCAATGCATCGCCAAACTCATTCTGGATTCTGGGGACGTGCATGAATTCTATCTTTGTGAACCTCTTTCTCAACTCCTGTACTCGATGTAGATATGGCAGTATCTTGTAATTCTTGGTTGCCCATTCTCCTTGTACTTGGTGTACCAACAGGTCTGAATCACCAATCACTAGTAACTCCTGAACGTTCATGTCGATGGCCAAATTGAGCCCCAAGATGCAGGCCTCATATTCAGCCATGTTGTTGGTGCAGGGGAACCTGAGTTTGGCGGATTCTGGATAGTGTTGATCGATTTCTGATATTAAGACTGCCCCAATACCTACGCCTTTGAAGTTTGCGGCCCCATCAAAAAACATCCTCCAACCATCGTAGGATTCTGCAGTATCCTCTCGTACGAATGACACATCTTCATCGGGAAAATACGTTTTTAATGGTTCGTATTCCCCGTCCACAGGATTTTCAGCGAAATGATCTGCTAATGCTTGTCTCTTGATCGCCTTCTGAGTCACGTAAATAATGTCGAACTCACTTAACAAGATTTGCCATTTGGCCAGTTTTCCAGTGGACATGGGCTTATGAAATATGTATTTCAACAGATCCATCCTTGATATGAGGTACATTGTATATGCACAGAAATAATGCCTCAACTTTTGTGCGACCCAAGGCAGAGCACATCAAGTGCGTTCCAATAAAGAGTACCGGGCTTCATATGGAGTGAATTTCTTGCTAATATAGTAAATGGCCTTCTCTTTCCTTCGTGTTTCGTCATGTTGCCCAAGAATGCAACCAAAATCTCCATCTAACACAACAAGGTAGAGTAACAAAGGTCTACCTGGCTCGGGCGGTACCAGGACTGGTGGTGTTGAGAGGTACTCCTTGATTCTATCGAAGTCCTTTTGACAATCCTCGGTCCATTTGGTTGCAGCATCCTTTTTCAGCATCTTGAAAATTGGTTCACAAATGACAGTAGACTGGGCTATGAACCGACTGATGTAATTGACCCTCCCCCGGAAAGTCATAACATCCTTCTTGTTCTTTGGTGGCGGAAATTCTTGGATGGCTTTGACCTTTGATGGATCCAAATCTATTCCTCGACGACTGGCTATGAACCCTAGTAACATGCTAGCAGGAACCCCGAATGCACACTTTGCAGGGTTAAGTTTCAAATTGTACTTCCTTAACCTGTTGGAGATCTTCCCCAAATCTTCCATATGGTCAGTGGTTTTCCTTGATTTGATGATGACGTCGTCCACATATACCTCGATCTCTTTGGGAATCATATTGTGGAATATAGTAGTCATGGCCATCATGTAGGTGGCCCCTGCATTCTTCAGACCGAATGGCATCATCTTGTAACAATACACTCCCCACGGCGTAACGAATGCTTTTTTCTCAGCATCTTCCTCATCCATCCAGATCTGATGGTAGCAAACGCAACAATCTACAAAGGACTGCAACTCATGCTTGGCGTAGTTGTCAATTAGGATGTGTATATTTGGCAAAGGGAAGTCGTCTTTCGGACTGGCCCAGTTGAGATCCCGGTAGTCGACACAGACTTTAACCTTCCCATCAGCAGTAGGCCGGCTGATTGTGGATCCCCACTGGGATGGGATCGATGAAATTCTTGTCTGGATGCTGGATCATAGATGACAAGGTAGCCAATGCATAGGCGAACTCATTCTGGATTTTAGGGACGTGCAGGAATTCTATCTTTGTGAACCTCTTTCTCAACTCCTGCACACGATGTAGATATGGTAGTATCTTGGAATTATTGGTCGCCAATTCTCCTTGTACTTGGTGTATCAACAGTTCTGAATCACTAATCACTAGTAACTCCTGAACGTTCATGTCGATGGACAAATTGAGCCCCAACATGCAGGCCTCATATTCAGCCATGTTGTTGGTGTAGGGGAACCTGAGTTTGGCGGATACTGGATAGTGCTGATAGGTTTCTGATATTAAGACTGCCCCAATACCTACGCCTTTGAAGTTCGCGGCCCCATCAAAGAACATCCTCCAACCATCATAGGATTCTACAATGTCCTCTCCTACGAATGACACTTCTTCATCGGGAAAATACATTTTTAATGGTTCGTATTCCCCGTCCACAGGATTTTCAGCGAGATGATCTGCTAATGCTTGTCCCTTGACCGCTTTCTGAGTCACGCAAATAATGTCGAACTCACTTAACATGATTTTCCATTTGGCCAGTTTGCTAGTGGGCATGGGCTTCTGATAGATGTATTTCAATGGATCCATCCTCGATATGAGGTACGTTGTATATGCACAGAAATAGTGCCTCAACTTTTGTGCGACCCAAGTCAGAGCACAGCAAGTGAGTTCCAATAAAGAGTACCGGGCTTCATATGGAATGAATTTCTTGCTAAGATAGTAAATGTCCTTCTCTTTCTTTCGTGTTTCGTCATGTTTCCCAAGAACGCAACCGAAAGCTCCATCTAACACAGCAAGTAGAGTAACAAAGGTCTACCTGGCTCGGGTGGTACCAGAACTGGTGGTGTTGAGAGGTACTCCTTGATTATATTGAAGCCCTTTTGACAATCCTCGGTCCATTTGGTTGCAGCATCCTTTTTCAGCATCTTGAAAATTAGTTCACAAATGACAGTGGACTGGGCTATAAACCGGCTGATGTAATTGATCCTCCCCAGGAAACTCATAACATCCTTTTTGTTCTTTGGTGGCGGCAATTCTTGGATGGCTTTGACCTTTGATGGATCCAACTTTATTCCTCGGCGACTGGTGATGAACCCTAGTAACTTGCCAGCAAGAGCCCCAAATGCACACTTTGCAGGGTTATGTTTCAAATTGTACTTCTTTAACCTGTTGAAGAACTTCCTCAGATCTTCCATATGGTCAGTGGCTTTCCTTAATTTGATGATGACGTCGTCCACATATACCTCGATCTCTTTGGGAATCATATCGTGGAATATAGTAGTCATGGCCCTCATGTAGGTGGCCCATGCATTCTTAAGACCGAATGGCATCATCTTGTAACAATACGCTCCCTACGGCGTAAGGAATGTTGTTTTCTCAGCATCTTCCTCATCCATCCAAATCTGATGGTAGCCAGCGAAACAATCTACGAAGGACTGTAGCTCATGCTCGGCGCAGTTGTCAATTAGGATTTGTATATTTGGCAAAGGGAAGTCGTCCTTCGTACTGGCCCAGTTGAGATCCCGGTAGTCGACACAGACTCTATCCTTCCCATCTTTATTTTGGCACATGCTTGATGTTGGCTAGCCATGTCAGGTATTCAACCACCCGGAGAACCCTGGCGTTGATCCTCTTGGTGACCTCTTCTTTGATTTTCAATCTCATGTCTGGTTTGAATTTCCTGAGCTTTTCCTTCACCGGTGGGCATGTCGGATCGGTTCGAAACTTGTGGGCCACAATAGATGTACTGAGGCTAGTCATGTCATCATACGACCAGGCGAATATGTCCTCATATTCTCTTAAAAACTCTTATATATTCCTCTTTTTCTAATGGCGACAGATGAACGCTGATGCATGTTTCTTTTTGACGTTCTCTGCGTTTCCCAGGTTGACAACCTCATTCTCGACCAAGTTAGACTTAGGTCTATTCTCAAAGTTCTCGACCTCTTTCACAATATACTCAGGTATATCATCCCCGTCTGAATCAGAATATGTTTGTTGCGTTGCCTTGTTGCATGTCATAGTCATCGATTCATCAAGATAAGTAATAGTAATGCTGTGCAAATAAAGTAATGGGGAGGAAAACAGTAGCAAGTAAATATACGATTTGTAGAGAAACTGCAAATGCTTTGATAAATTGAATAATCATTTGAACATAGGAGCTCTTTCTTGCAGAAATTAAAGATGCGAAAAGGAAGAAATCTGTTTTTTTCTTTTAAATAAATAAGCTGTAAATAAATGCTTGTTTTTTTTGCCTTGCTACCCCGAGGCTCGACGGGCTTTGGTCGTCCTGACAGACCAATTCTTGAGATATAATCCTCTGCTCACGACCTGTATGGAAGGGCCTTCCTCCCCTCCCTCTTCAAGAATGACACAGCAGTCCATGTCCCCATCGTCCAAAAATAAATCCCTCATTGCCGCTAATGCTTCTTCTTCGTCCGTACCATAGATAATATCAGCTTGCTGGAAAGTTTATTCTAAGTAGTATTGGATGCTCCAATGAGTAGTAGGGATTGCGCCATGGTGGAGACCAGTCCTTGAATTCCTTCCAAGTGTACTCATACCTTAGTTCGAAAGAGGTACCGTGCTTCTTGAGTGTTATTGGCTTCGTTATTCCCTGGAGATTCTTACCGAGCCCTTTGCATGGCTCGTATCCTTTCCAATTCAAGATGCTCTCGATCTTACTATCCCACCATTTATCCTTATCAATGGCTTTAACTCGTTCAATGTTGTGGTAGATTTCTCCACCCAACTTCCTTCTCCCCTTAGTGACCAGAAAAGTCTGGCGACCGTAGATATGGTTGCTACCATCTCCATGAATGACTACCTCTTGATGATTCCATTCAAACTTCAATGCCTGATGTAGGGTTGATGCCACGGACCCATCGGCCTGTATCCAAGGTTTCCCTAACAACAAGTTGTAGGATGCGGGCATGTCTATCACCTGGAAGTCTACATCGAAGCAGGTTGCTCCCATCTGTAAGCACAAGGCGATTTCTCCCATAGTGGACCTCAATGAACCATCAAAGGCCTTTACATTGATCTCTCCTTCTTTTATATCATGCAAACTTTTGCCCAATTTCTTAAGTGTTATCAGCGGACAAATGTTGAGGCTGGAACCCCCATCAATTAAGATCCTTGTAATGAAGTGGCCCTCACATTGCACAGTGATATGCAGTGCTCTATTATGCCCTAACCCCTCGGGCGGAAACTCGTCTTCATGGAAAGTAATCTTATGGCTTTCTAGAACCTGGACCACCATGTTTGATATCTCTCCTCTAGTGATATTATCTGGTACGTATGCCTCACTCAGCACTCTTAGCAAGGCGCTCCTGTGCGTCTCAGAATTCTGTAATAGAGAGAGGATAGATATCTGAGCTGGTGTCTTGTGCAACTGGTCGAGGATTGAGTACTCTTTGGCTTGGATCTTTCTCCAATGATTGTCTGAACCTGTCTCAATGGTGGGAGGACGGTTGGCGTCCTGCTTGCTGGATTCAGCCAAATGTTCAGGGGTATAAACTCTACCAGTTCTGGTCATACCAAGTGCAGCAATGGCTTCCTCAGACCTGCTCTTACCTTTCTCCTTGCTTCAGCTGTGAAGTCCCATGGGATGGCGTTTGAGTAAAAGGGTGGCGTTATTGACATTGCCACTGGAATAGGTTTGGTCATCCTCATTCCCGCCGGAGTATATGTTATAGGTGGCCAGACTGCTACTTCGAGTGGCCGTACAAACTCAACCTCGATCTGCACTGAGGCCTTTTTCTTTGCGGGCGATCTCGATTCAAACTCGAGTGGCATGGAGATGTCTACCACAACATCCCCGGAGGGCTGCATCTGAACCACAATTGGGATGAGAGTAATTGTGGGATTCTTGGATCACCCTCTGCAATCAGCCCAATTGATCCCTCAAGATCCCAGTCATCATCTACTTCAATCATATGGACACCACCTTTATGGTCCGGCAGCGGATTATTGCGAACATTAGGAGCAGGGTCCTTGGCTACAATGATCTTGTTGTCAGTGAGGGTTTTTATCTTGTCTTTCAAGGAATGAAATTCCTCGATGGTGTGTCCCTTCATGTCGGAGTGGTAGGAACATGATTTGTTTGGGTTGATCCACTGAGAAGGGTTCTCAGGGGTGGCAGCAGGAATAGGTGTGACATAGCCGGTGGATTTGAGTCTTTCATATAGTTGATCAATGGGCTCGGCTATGGCAGTATAATTTTTTGGAGGACGACGGTCGAAGTTAGGGCGAGGTCTTGGGAAGTTTTGGCGAGTAGGTGGTGATTGGTAGTAAGAAGGTTGGGAATTGTAGGCATTGTAAACGGGGGCTGGTTGGGAGTATCTGGGCGAGATAGGCTGATATGTGGGTGGTGGAGCTTGATATGCGGGTGAGGGTGCTTGGTATTGAGGTGAAGGTGTTTGCTAACTTGGAGCTGGTTGGTATGTGAATGAGGGTGTTGGATATACTTGGTATTTGGGCAGGGACTTGGCTTGTTGTGCAACCATCACGGCTCCCACATCCTTCTTTCTAGACACACCACCAGACTGTAGAGCTTTATTAGTAGCTTATAAAGCTTCAAAGTTGGTAACCATACCGCTTTTGATGCCTTTTTCGATTCGCTCTCCCAACTTGATGATGTCAGAGAACTTGTGACCTTCGACCATCATCAGTCGTTCGTAATATTGAGGATCCTGAGCTTGTACAAAGAACTTCTTCATTTGTTCCTCTTCTAAGGATGGCCTAACCTTGGCAACATCTGACCTCCAACGAGTAGCATACTCGCGAAAGGTTTCTGTTGGCTTCTTCTTCAAATTCTGGATGTAGAAAATATCTGGAGCATTCTCCGTGTTGAACCTGAATCAATCCATGAAGTCTGTTGCCATGCTGACCCAATTAGTCCATTTCTTTGGATCCTGGCCAATGTACCATGACAATGCATCTCCTTTCAAACTCCTCATGAAGAGTTTCATGCGGATTCTTTCATCTTTTCCCACACCAACCAATTTTTCGCAGTAAATTCTCAAGGACTCTTGAATCACCAGTACCATCGAACATCTCGAACTTAGGAGGTTTGTACCCCTCCGGCAGTTCGACATTAGGGTGTATGCAAAGATCTTCATAGTTCAGCCCCTCAGTCCCTCTAACTCCTTCGACGCCCTGAACTCGATTGGTCAACTTCTTGAGTTCCTCGGCCAAATTGCTGATGAGCCTATCCTTATCATCAGACTCAGGGGTATGTGGTGTGGAATGAGCCACGATTTCCACATAAATGGGATTATTGTAGGCCTGGAAGTGGTCTTTTATCTGTTCTTGGAGACGTGGAGTGTTATGGTGACATGCATTGCATTGTGCTGGCGGGACTTGGTTTTTGGGGTGATTCGGTTGTTTAGGGGTGTTTTGTGGTAAAGTGGGGTTTGGAGCATTTAGGAAGTGGGCATCCGGAACATTGAGGGAAAGTGATAGCTGAGCCAAATTATTGACTTGGTCAAGTTCCTCTTGGAACTTCAGCATCTTCTTCTCTAGTGGAGACATACCCTCTTTCAGAACCTGAATACCCCGACCATCAGCAATCTCAACCCGTTCATCCCTGTTGTCTTTTCTGACGCCACTTGCCTCTGCTATCTTAGTTTTACCCTTGCTTTTTTCCTTTGGGAAGACTAGAAGGAGGAGTAGGAGGAGGGCCCTTTGATCTTGTGCGGTAGGCGGATGATGCCAGAATGCACGAACCAACCTTTGGGAAGGGAATAATAAATAAACAAGAAAAAAAAATTAATGATGTTAGTGAGGATCGTAAAATAAATATTGCAGTATTTAAACACATAAGGCGGAAATGTAAAGCGTGTCCTAAGTTTGGGACCTCTTTGTGCCCGAGGTAGGCCTAGCGACAAATTGATTTGGAGAATTTAAGATGCTAAATTCCTCATTTTATTGATAATAAAATAGATAAATCCAACACGACTCTAAGAATGCAGAAAATATAAAATGTCACTAATGGCCAGGGGCCTTATTACATCAGAAGACAAAGTAAAGACAATCCTAACTACTTGGTCCCAAAAAGACCTTCCCTAGACTCGGCATCTCTACTCACTTTCATCAGCGTCCCCATCTCGCGGAGTCCCAGCAGCAAGTAGGTCCTGGCTAGAATTCCTCCTTCGGCTCCCTCGGTCTTCTGACAGGTCTCGATCCTCTTAATGAACTTATCCTCTAAGTCGACTATGCCTCGGTCCAAGTGTGATAGACTCTGGGTGGAAGTGATGACCATGTCTTTCCATTCCTCTATCAGCTCTGAGTTGGCCTCGTGTATTTTGTGATGATCTTCTTCACAATCACGGAGCCTCTTGCGCAACTGGTTGAGTCTAGCCATTGCCTCGACCCTCTCATCTATGACCCTGTGGCCTTGAGGAAACCTTGGCTCGATACTTCCACCCCAGTTATCTTCCAACCATCCCAGATAATAAGGAGAGTAACCAACATGATAATTGTCGGGTTCAATAGTGTCCTTTTCTAACCGGATCTTGCAGTGCCACAAATGTTGAGCTTCGCACTTATGAGGGGTGCCGTCGTTTTGGAAATCTGCCCTGAGATGACTCATCTTCTCGACTCTTGGTACGACTTGCTTCCTTCCTGCCTGCCTCATGACTCGGATCGGGATGTAAGGATACATCCCTCTTAGACCAATCAATAACAAAAATGGGTGTCTCGAGTTCAGATGATGAACTCGTTGGTTGGGAACCACTAAAACATCCACTAAATCTGATCCTCGGTCAAGTTCCCTAGCAAATAGGCCCATCCATTGGTGTTTTTCGGCTGAGCAAACATGTCGGGGATGTAGTTCATACGCTTTGGATGATGGAAAGCATTATGATCATCCAAAATTCTCCCATGGATGTCCTGACGGTAGTCGCCCTTTTGCAAATGCTCAGTGAGCCAAAGTTGGAGTAACAGATTGCAACCCTCAAAATGTTTTGCCCCTCGTTGACACTTTTCCAAGGCTCGGTACATGTCAGCAATGATCATTGGCACGATACTAAAGTCCTGCTTGTCAACCCCTTCCATCAAGGTCTTGGTAACCATATCCAACCTGGTGTGGATTCTTACTTCCTTTGTTGGGAACACCATCAGACCCAAGAAGCATACTATAAAGACGAATACCCGGCGGTGAATGTGCCCCATATAAGTAAGGGTGAACTCTTCCTGATAAGTGCGGTAAGATTGGCTACGACCATACCTCTCGTACAGATAGTCAAAAGGGATGTACGAGTCTTCCAATAAGACCAATTCTGGATTTTTCTTTAGCCCCACCATCTTGAGAAAACCTCGGCCTTTACGGTTTTCAGGCATCAATAACCATGGAGACTCCCAAGCTAAACCGGCTAAACCTCCTATTTCCTCTAGCAATTGTGTCATCTCATTGTTTCCAAAGCGAAAGACCGACCGATCACAGTCACATAACAGGGTAGCAGCTTCTATCATCATGTTGTTAGGCTGAATGTCCAGAAGAGAGGGCAGGTTGCCCAAGTGTTTTCTGACGACTGTTTTGTCACTGGAGTGAAGATCCTCCCACCAATTTAGTAATTTGGGGTGGATATTGGCGACCATGCCGAATCTGGGGACCTCGTGCCTCATTTCTCCAAAACTAACAAGTTAGGCCCTTACCCCCCACCATACTCGACTATTTAACATCAATAATTAGCATGAGCATTTAATTCTCCAAATAAATGCATAGAACGTGAAGGCGTCCATTTGGGTTCCCGGGAAACCTAATGGACTTTCGATAAGGCTATCTTAAAGGCTGTTGTGCGGACGACACATTATCCTAGATAGGTTTAACCATGATGCATGCAACATACAATAATGTTCTATGGGGTTTTAGACTGGTACCCTTGAGCGGAAAACTCAAGGGGAAAGGCACGGAGTTGTCGACTGCACCGCTGATCGACTAGTTTTACCTCAAATACGCCTTTTCGAATTTAGGGGTAGTGATATTGGAATAGCGCTACCACTCTTTGTAAGCGTTGCTATAGGATTTTGTTTGGCACGAGTGGAATATGTATGCGGAGCATGATATGCAATAAATAACATTTAAACAAGTAGGCATGTATTTTCACATTGGAAAGCAGTAAAGAACGGAAATACAGTAGTTATAATTTAAATCAGTTACAAGGAAAACATGAAGAGACGTCAGTTATATTTAGGCAAAATAAATACTTGCGAAATTAAACAGTTAACATCATATAACGGGAATAGGAAAGGGCATAAACATTTAAACAGAAATTGAAAGGTCCAAATTCACAAGACAACCTTTAATGGTGTAAGCCTAGGGAATATCCCCAGCAGAGTCGCCATGATGTCGCGCCCCTATTTTTCCTCGCACGGGTCAGGTGCGGAGAGATTGGTTTCATGACATTCTTTAAAACTCCTTAAAGGAAGAGGTTTAAGGAAGAGTAGCCACCTAAATATTTTGTGGTGCGTTAGGGCACCTAGAGTAGATAACTCATGAACTAGTTTGCATTACCAGAGATTGGGCAAGGGCTTGAAGTTATCCTAAGGGGAAGGTGTTAGGCACCCCTCAAAATCAACAACTGTGGGTCCCATCCAAGAAGTTTTATGAATTTGGACAGTAAACAAATAGCAAGTAAGGTTCATATAAGAGGGGATTTCAAACAAGTAGGAAAATCTTTAAAGATTTTGGGAAAACATTAGAGTAAAAACATTTGAAAAGAATTGTCCTAGGTTTTAAAGTAATACATGTCACATCAATGCAATACCCGGTAATCACTCCTCGAAGAGGGGCTACACGTGGTATTAGAGTACCGGTCATCATATCTGTATTCTACCCTTCCCACCCCGTAGAGGTTATTTAAAGAAACACATGCTGGTCAAGAAGGCTTATTGCGTGATATTACCTGTCCCGTTCTATAAGTCCCGGAGGGTGTTTAGGACTAATAAATCCTACAAGGTGAGTACTAGGTGGAACCCCTAGGTTTAAAGGATAAAATTCTAAGAGACATATAAAACAATTAGGACTACAAATGTGGGGACACATAAGGGCAGATAAAAGGCTCACAGATTGCTCCACATGTAAAAACATAAATAGCACGTCTCAAACACAACCAAGGTCTCAAAGGCATGATTTAAAATAGTTACAAAAATAGTAGGTTTCAGAAGTTTGACAAAGGACTGATAAAGCAGGGAATTTAAAAAGGACAGAATAGTCTTTGATAAAAGGAATTGATTGGAAATCTATTAATTTAAAGACAATGGAAGGATTTAACAGTGATGAAGTTTTTAGTAAGAAAATGGATGAATAACTTTAGAAAACTAGTAATCAGAAGCAAAGCGAGATTTTAAATAAAGCAGAGTAATTTTCAACCGGAGTGACTTTCTTTGAAATAAGGCAAGAACCAATAGTTTAAAGGAGTTTTAGTAAAAGGAGAATGAGTGCACAATTTCAAGAACCAGTAATTTAAAAAATAGAGCAAGGGTTTAGGAAAAACAAAATGATTTTCATGAACTTCAGGAAAGGAGAATCGTTTTGAAAATCCATCAGTTGCAAGAGTAAAAGTAGTGACAAACAACAAGGTTCTAAGATTTTCAGAACAGACTGATTAATTTTAAAATACTGTTTTTAATATAGGCAAGACGTAAAACAGTCGATTTTAGTTTCAATGATTATTAGGCCTAAGGTTTTCCTAGGCGTCCGTATATATACTGATTATGCACACATCGACTATGAGTCCTGAAGCATGATTTGTAGATGCAAATGAAAAAGCAGTATCATTACGACATATTTTACTATAGTTATTAGCTATGAACATGATTTCTAAAGTAAATAAGAGTATAGTAGAGATGCTGGAGTAAACAACCTAAACATGGTTTCTAATGCATGGTGTGCATGCCCTAAGCATGATACTATGGCACACATAGGTAGAGTAAATCCTATGGTCATGATTTCTACCCGTAACTATATTAAACATGCATAGTCCCCTCCCATATTCACTATCCTGCCCCACGCATTCGTTTACAGATTATTACATGCCAAATAAAGGAATTACAGAACGGAAAGGAAAATAAGAAGCTACTTCTATAGAGAGCCTTCAATCAGGCCGATATCTTCAAACCTCAATCCTTTCAAGTTTCACAGCCTTACATGGTCTGGGTGCGGCAAAGTTCCCTAGGGCCCTCGTGGGGTCCCTGGCCAATACCAGCACCCAGATATAATTACCAAAGTTGAACAAGTGTAGTGTGGAATTACCAGCCTTAGTGCATCAAAGTTCAGAGGGAACTCAGGGGTTCCCTAAGCAAGGCTTACACTGAGGGGATGGAACCTAGACCTGTAGGAGTAATGTGAAGTGCCAGAAGTGATGTGGAAAAGAAAAGAAAGAATTTTGAAAGAGATTTATTTGAATCATTTCATAAACCAGAGAGTTTGCTGGATAAAAACTGTTTGGAAAAGAGAGTGATAAGTAACAGTCTAGAATAACCTTAAAAAGTGCACACACAGAATCACACAGGTTCAACTACTACAAGCAAGGAGCAGTGGGAGTGGGGACATGTAAAACATATAACTATAAACAGCCCAGTAGGGGTATTGGAATGGTTTAGACATGTTCAGATATTGTTTGCCCTGACATAGCCACTAACCAGACATAAGGAGTCACATAGAGAGGGTCAAGGGATTGGGGGTACAACGCAATCGTGAAAACAACTAATAGATATGCCCAAAACACACAGGACAGAGAGATAATAACATGCTGAGGATGTATTCTAGTTGCAAGTTTCACAGAAGAACCATAAGTAAAACTAGACTAAGAACAATAAGAACTGAAACAAGTAGAGAATCATGTTGTTGATGAAGCTTTAAATTTAAAATAAGTCATAACAGTGAAGAAGAAAGCAAGTAGAATGAGAGAGAGAGAGCAAGACAAGAGCACAATTGTTAGCTTTGGCTTATAGCCGGCTAACAATAACCAAGAGCAGGGAAGAGTAGTAGAGCAGAAAACTTTTTGTAAGAAAGAGAGAGTTCTAACACTAGTTAGTGTGTGTAAGAGAAAGCTTAGAACAGTGTATTGTTCGTCTCCTGTTTAATGAAAGAGCATGAGTACTTATAGTTGAAAACATGTGATTAAAATAAGGTAAGAATCATAGATGCATGGTAATAAGAGAAGACAGAATCAAATCAGTGTGAAAAATACACGATTTCCTTATATTATGGGATTTAAAATTCAAATGGTAAAGACACATATCCATATAAGGTAAATAAAGTCAGCACCATACTAAATAAAGAAAGAATCGAGGTCTGTTAATTAATAGGGAACTCGGAATCAATTAACCCAAGAAATCAAGACAATACTCCCTTAAGTCAAGGGATTCAAACTCAAACGGTAAAACATATAGCGATATAAGGCAAAGTAAAATCAGACAAGACTAAACAAGGAAAGACTCAGGGTTTATTAAGTAATAGGGTAAACAATTAAGACTAAATTCAGAAAGCCATAATAGTTAAGTAAATAGAGCGAATTAATAAACAAGGTAAGTGAATCAATCAGTCTAAACAATAATGAAAAGCTTTTTTTAGGGCTTTGAAGGACATATTCTCAATCAGATCATTCAATAAAGAAATCAGAGTCAATCAAGAGGGGATCATGCTCCAAATTTCAACACATATATAGAGAAGCTAACAATCATAGCAACAGACAAGTTCAGAGATGCATAAACAATCACATATAGATAACACGAATAGGTTAGGCCTTAGAAACTCAATAGAACATATTCGAGGTACAGAAACTTAAGCAAATATAGAGTCATGCTAATACACAGAACCTACCATAGAAAAATTAGGTTTTTAACATAGGAGAGATAACAATCACAAAATCATCACGATATGCAGAGAATAGACTAAAGAGCGAAGATGAACTCAGTTAAAACCCAACATAGAAGAAGTTATGAGAAACCCTAATTTTAAAAGGGAAGCAAAAACGTTTTAAAACTTAAGATTTTTAGAGATCGTATTGAGAACATTGTAAAACACGAAGAAACAAGTTTAAAGCGTTAAAAATACCAGAGATTTAAGAGTTTTAGGCAAAATTAGGGTTTCATAAGAAACCAGAGAAAATCGTAGAACCTGCCGTGAAACTCAAAGATCGCGGTGGTTATGGCATGGTCGTGTCAAAACCCCACCGGACAGGGCCAGAAACAACCCAAGCAGGAACCCCAGCAACCAGTAGGCATGGTCGAGACCGTTGAAGGCTTCAGAGATGAGGTGAGCTAGATGGAGGAGACATCATGGAGGCTCGTAATCGAAAGAGAGATCGGAGGTGGCTGGAGATGGGCTGAGCTCCATCGGAGAAGAAGGTGAACCAGGGAAGGTTCTAGAGAGAAGGGAGAGAGAAAGACTGGATAGAGAGATGAGAGGTCTCGAATGAAATGAGGAGTTGGGGGGGGGGGGGGGTCGTTTGGGTTAATTTAGGTAAGCTTTGATCTGGGCCATTGATTTGAATTAATCAACACCTCAGATTGAAGCAGGGATTGGGTCGGGTAGATTTTAGGGATTGGGCTTGGAAATTGGGTTGGTTACATGGGTTGGGTATTGGGTAAATTGGGTTTAGAGATCAGGATGGTAGGGTCGAATTTATATTCAATTAGCTCTGTGTTTGAATTATCCATAAAACGCTTTTTCATAATTTTCATTTTTAAGTGATGTTAATCTTATTATTTGAGTATCGCAATTTCTTATATATTCCAAGTATACTGTATCCTGGGTTCTCTGATAGTCATATAAGTTATCTTTTATTAAATTTTCAAGGCTAGCTATTATTTATATAGTTTCAGTCCAATAATTTAGGTATTCGTAATCTATCATTGATCTGAATATAAATCTATGTCTGAAAATGCATCTAATTCTAATAAATCATGTATAGTTTCTATATCTAGATTATACCAATTTTGGTTTGTTAACTCGATTATTTCTAATTGTATTATTTCGTTATAAATTATTTCTCTTAATTATGTAGGTAACTCTTTAAGTACATATAATATTAGTATCTTATGTCTTAAATCCTCACTAAGTGTTAGGTTATCCATTTTTACCATATTGTGTGCTAACCATATTCCTTCCAACATCTAAGCTTATTATTATGTTTATTATGTTTAATAAAGTATATTATTCTGTTCTTTTGGTCACTACCATGATTTTGTTGCTGCAATCATCTTACACTAACATCGCCTCAACACTGACTACTTCCCTCAACGGCCTCCTTGCCTTACAGTTTCGTCCTTAGGATGGCATAGTCTGGGCTTAGACTATTCTTAGCATACTACTTTCATGGTAAACTTACTTAAACAGATCAATATAGCAATATTAAGACATAATAAATCACATAATAGCAAAGATATCTTCAGGAATATTTAAATTTAGCTACACATGATTATTTGGAAATATACCTCTGTGGTTATCTCTGGAGATTGTTCCATAGCTAATAGGTTATTATTTTTTTTTTTGGAGAGATGGTAGAGATGTGGATGGTGAGTCCCAGAAGAGGTGTGTTCCTCTTCTTCGATTTCACCTCTAATTTATAGGAAAAAGAAAACTTTACAAATCCCTATCCTGCTTTTAAGATGGGCGGTCCTAATTAAAGGCTAAAAAGTAGATGTCCATTTTTACATCTGAACGGCTGAAAATAAAAGTAATAAAATTAACTATTCTACCTTTGACTAATGTACAAAAAACTTTTTCATTATTTGTTTTCTGTAGGTCGCTTTTGTAGGTCACTTCTTGTCTGCCATCATTTCATTTTCTTCTTTTTCATCCTTATCTCTTCGGATAGCTTTTTCCTGAGTGCGGTGTCTTTTTTCTTTTTGATGTTGCTGTTTTCGGTTGAGTGCGTATCTAAGTACATTATCCTTATCATATCTCTTTGTCAGAAAATTTTTATTTTTTGCTGATATCTATTCCATCTGTACAATTGGTATAATGTTATCTTCACCTTGGCATTTTGTACAATTGTGATCTGGATATTTGTGTCCAATTAGCTTGCAATATCTGACTAATAGATCTTGGGATATGAAATTTTGTCGTAGAGCTCTGGTTGTAGGTTTTTTCTCTGGTGTAGTACCCATTGGCGTATTTCTTCCATATCGTTATTTCTGACTTCTCGACAATTTGAGTAGATCATGACTTGTTCTCTTGTGTAGTAGCTCCATACTGAGTTGCCGTTTAGGTAGTTGTTTGCTAGCTCATTTAATATGGTTGATATACCAATAATTCTTTTGTTTGCGTAGAATTCTGGTATATCGGCCTTTGCTATCTCTGGTTGCGGGCATATATCTTCTGGTATAATCATATCTCTTGTCAAGCCAATCTTTATGACTTGTATAACTGGTTTTATTTCGTCAAATAGTATCTCTGCTGGGGCCGTATATGATATAATACAGAATAGGGTTCCTTTAGTTATTCTCTTATAGGTCATAAAGGCTTTATGTAACCTGGTATAATTTCTATTTCATCTTCTGTTTGTGTATAGATTGTACTTAGTAGTCCGTAACTGTAACAGGTTTTGGTTAGGTTTCCATTGGTACCTGGTAGGGCTATTAGTTTATTGTATCCTTATAATTTTTGGGTGATATACCCTGTATTTGGGTCTTCGATGTTCATAGGTGATCTGTGTTTGATATTTAGGTAGGTTTGTATTTGGTGAATATTTTCTATGTAGGTTTTGGTGATGTAGTTGTATATTTTTCTGTCTTGCTTTAGGCTCTCTGAATATGTGGTAGTTTGTGGAGGTGCAAATATTTCTCTATGGATTTTGGGTTTAAATGATTTATCAAATAATTTATTCATGCTTACATTCTTTGCTCCGCTAGTTGATGTTGTTGCCTTAGCTCCTTTTTGCTTATATGTGTTTCCTGTAGCTCCATTAAGACAATTGTCATGGGTTTTTAGGTGTTTCCCATCGTCACCTTCTAGTTCTGGATTTTTTGAGCCTTCCGATCGGCTTAGTTCCGCATCTTTATAGTCATGCTGCTGACTACTCTTTAGTTTTTGTAATTCGTTATCCATACTGTCCACTTTTGTTGAAAGTGTAGTAAGGAGTTTGAGTATAGCTGTTGTGGTATCTTCTTCAGTCTGTGTACTTTTGTCTTGATAGGTAGTCTGCAATCACATTCTTATTAGTAGAAATTACATCAATCGTAAATGTAAAATTCTGTATACTCAATACAAGTCTTCGTATTTCCTTTGTTGTAACTGAATCTTGTATCTTACGTGTTAACCACCATTTAACTTGGGTGTTGTCAGTCCTTACTATGAATTTGTTATATACAATATATGGTGCGAACGATAATAAGCATTTATATAGTGCAAATAGTTCTTTTCTATTTATTTCTCATTTTATTTGTGGTTCTGTATATGATCCTGAGTAGTATCTACAATGATGTTCTATTTTTTCATTATTATATTTATATTTAAGTATTTCTCCATAGCTATGATCACTCGAGGTTTCTACTATGTATGTAAATTATCTTTTTTCATCTGAAAAATATAATTTTGGTAATTTTTTACACATAGTTTTGATCTTTTTTATATGAATTTTATCGTTATCATTAAAGTGATATTCTATATATTTCTTTAGTTTTTTCTGTAAGGGTCTTAAGTTTTCTGCTAACTTAGGTATATATTCTCTTACTTGGCTAACCAATCCTAAGAATGATTGTAGTTTCTTTTTAGTATCTAGTGTTTCATCTAGTTCAATTATTTTTTGTACTATATGTGTTTGCATTTTTATGCCGTTTTTGTCTATCTGTATTCCTAAGAATTCTATTTGATTTTTCATTATTTCCGCTTTCTTTTTACTTAAACTAATTCTGGATGCTTCTATGATATTTATAAATTTTTCTAATAATTGTATGTGTTCATCTTGCGTTCTAAAATATAAGAGTATATCATCTATGTATATTATACAATTTTCTAGTTGGTTGAAGTAGTTATCCATGAAATGTTGATATCTGCCTGGTGCATTTTTGTTCCCAAATGGTAATACATTCCCCTCGTAAAATCCTTGTGGTACTGTAAAGGCTGTGAGTTTTTTAGATTCATCTTCTAGTTTTAGGTGGTAAAATCCTGATTTGCAATCAAATGTACTAAAGTAATTATATCCTTGTATCTGCCTTATCTTTAATATTTTATTTGGTATGGGGTAGTTGTATGTTTTAGTTTTTGCATTTAGATTTCTATAATAGATAACCATCCTATTTTTCCCTCTTTTTTGTTCACTATGTTTATTTACTATAAAACCTGGACTTGTATGTTTACTATAGCTTTCTTGTATATAATTATTATGTAATAATTCTTTTATATGTAGTTTGAATTCCGTTAAATCATTGAAATTGTATTTTAAAGGTTTTTGCGTTATTATGCTATTTTCATCAATTAATTCTATTTTTATTTTTGTTTTATGTTTTTCCCATCCTTGTAAGGGATTTGCATTGTACATTAATTCTAATTTATCTTGTATTGCTTTTGTCTTATCTATTGTGAAAATAATTATTTCTATCTTATAATTGTCTGTCTTATCATTTTCTAGTTTTTGGGTTATCTTTTCGCTTCCTTTTATCCAAGGTGAAGCTTTTCTTATTTTATTATGTACTCTTTTTGCTCCTATTTTATGTTTACATGGTGTTGTAAACCACCGGTGAGTAGCTGTTATAATATGAAACAAGCTAATAAGAAAACAACTGAAAATAAGATATAGATAAATCAAAAACATAAAAAACTACAGAAACTAAGAAAGAAATTAAAAAAGCTATACCCAGAATATGAACATCTAAACCAAACAAGGACAAATAATTATAAATTAGAAATATTGATAAACGAAGTATAAAAAACAGAGTACAAACTCATTAAAAATCATAAAAACAACTATGAATAATTACAAAAACAGAGAAAAACTTCTTGGAGAAATTAATGAATGAGTTACGAAATAGAATATAGACAAAGTAGACTAAACGAAAATATATTTGCAGAAGTATGCAAGAAATCTATAGTAAAACAAAGAAAAGTTATATTAAAATTACAAATAAGATTACAACAATTAGAATATAAACTCCAACACGATTTATAATGAATAAAGAAGAATTTGCCATAGACGAAAAAATATATGAAAATTCAGATGGTTTACAGATAAAAATAGTATTTACAAACCTAGGATGAAGATATAAAAAGGTAGGAAATACCTTAAACCTAATGTTAGAAAAAGAAAGTGTAAAGTTAGAGAACAGATTAACAGCTATGGTAAGAATAGCAAAAGAAAATGAAGAAATAGATAGAAAATTAGAAATCGAAAAAATAAAGATACAAGCAAAGAAAGAAGTTGAGAAAATAGAAGAAATGGAAGAATTATATGCCATTAAACAAATGGAAGAACAAAAAGAATTAGAAAAGGAACAAGAAATGAGGTTAACAACAGAAATAGAAAAATTTAAAGAAATATTACAATTAAAAGAAACTAACAAAGAATTAAGAATAGAAGAAATAAATGATGGAAGTAATACAGATACTGATATAGAAGAAAAATACTCAGAAACTAGTGAAACATATACAGAAATATTAGAAGAAATAAATAAAACAACAAACCCAGAAGTTAATACAGGAAACATAAAGAAAGAAGATAAACCAAGTACGTCAAGATCTACAAGATCTAGAAGCCCGAAACCGAGACCAGAATATAAATCATATTTTATGAATCATATGATAGAAATCAAACATTATGCAATAAACGATTAAATAATAAATGGACACCAAAACCGATAAGTGAACAATATAATTTCTTAGACCTAGACTGTGTCGAAGTTGTAAATAAAACAATACAATTATGGATGGGATATATATCAAAACAATTAATAGATAATAAAATATCAATGACTGAAGTACCAGGATACATAGAAAGAACACTTACATGAACAATAAAACTATGGTTACAAAATTTATCAGGAGATAGTCTAAAAACCTTAAGAAATAGCAGAAATAATAATAACGAGTAGCAACAACACTTACAGATATATTAACTAAATATGAAATAGCAATATGAAGCGAATTTAGTAGTATGACTACAGAAATAGAAGAACAACATAGAGAAAAAGTAATGAACAGAAATTTAATGACAAAATTAGCAATATGTAATGTGTGTTACATAGATGAATATACTTGTGCATTTAAAAATTATTATTATAAAGGATCATATACCATGGATGAAGGAAAAGAAATAAGGAAATTATACTTTACTAAATTACCTGAACCATTTAGTTCGAAAATTATAAAAGATTAGAATACAACATGATTAACAGATACTCTAGGAGCAAGAATAAGTTTCTTACAAAAATGGTTTATAGAACTATGTGAAAAACATAAGGAAGATATAAAAATGGAAAAAGTATTAATAAAAAATTTAGCATGTTGCAGAATTAAAACAACACCCCAGCTTGGATGTAATGATAAATATTACAAAAGAAAAAGTAAAAGAAAACATAAATATAAAAATAGACCAAGAAAATCAAATTATAAGTATAAACAGCCTAGAAAAAGATATTATGTAAGAAATTACAAATACAAAAGGCCATATAAACCTAAGAAAAAACTATCTGAATGTACTTGTTATAACTGTGGAAAGATAGGATATTTAGCCAAAGACTGTAAATTACCTAAAGATCTAAAGAAAAAACAAATAATAGAAATAATAATAGATGAAAAATAATACATGCAAATGGAATATATAGACTATGAATTAGAAAGTGAAGATAGTATATACGAACTAACAGAACCAGAAGAACTAACTGAAAAAGATATATCTGAAATGGAAGAATATTACTGAAAAAGATATACAAATAATACACCAAGAAGAATATCAAGATGAAGAATCTACAGAAGAAAAAATGATATTTGACAATAACATATTTTAACAAATAAAAGGAAAAGAATTAGGCCTGAGTGTAAATAAAATACTCGACATACCGACTATAAAAAATTTGTTTAAAAGACAGAAAGAAGAATATTACGTAATTAGCCAAAAGTAACATATAATTTATTGTAAATACACCAGAGGTAAAGCCAAAATACCTATCATAAATAAAAGAGTAATAAATAAAGAAGTACAAGATATTAAGGCCAAAAATTCTATAAAATATGTACACCTAGGAGGAACAGAGATATTGATAAAAACATATTTTAGAGAAGGAATAGATACACCGATAAAAATATACTTAGCAGACGACAGAATAATACAACCTATAGAAAAAAGTATAATCAGTGCAGTACGAGGTAACCTAATCTACCAAAAATTTAAATTCATCGTAAGTGCTAACTATTCAGTAGCACTAGATGATAAAAATATCGACAAATCACTAGTACAATATTGGAAAGTATCAGGTATAGAACTAGCACCCGGAAGCAAAATATTTAAAGCAACATGCAAAAACTTATATATACTAACAACGAAGCACAAAATAACGGCTAGAAATAAAATAGACAAAATAAAGATAGAAGATCCATTTGGGAACATAATTTCTATTATAGATCACAACGACTATAACTATATGAAATAGATATGGAAAATGATCAAAAAATAGTAAGAGAACGATTAGATACATCAAAAAGGATAAATTACGAAACCCCACATACATCATCATCAAGGATGAGTACATCTAGAAGAATAGACTATACAACCCCAAGTAGAACCATAGAATAAAATATAGAAGAAATAAGATCACATAATTATTATATCACAGGAATAATGAACCAAAAAAATATATTTAATATTTATAAATACAGGACAAGAAGATAATTATATTACAAGAGAATTGATAAAAGAAAATGAGATAATAACTACTGAAAAGATAAATCCAGAATTACCTAAAGCATTATTAAATATCGAAGAAATAACAGAAAAAGAATTAATTATTGGAGGTATACCAATAGAAATACAATTTAAAATTTACCAAGGAAATGAAAACATAACGTTAGGACTAAAATGGCTAGAAAAAGTTAAACCATATGAATTAGAAGACCAACATTTAACAATAAATTATAAAAATAAAAATGTTATAATAAAAAGAACATTAATGTATATCTTTAAAAATAATTATGACAAAAATATATATACTCGCAAAACATAGTAGAAGGATATTACAATAGATATTATACACCTATGATAGATACTGGAGCAGAAGCTAATATGTGTAAACATAATTGTTTACCAGAAGGGAAATGGGAACTACTAAAAAACCCTATGATGATAACAGGGTTTAACAATGAAGGAAGTATTATGCCCAGAGTCGATCCCACAGGGAATTTACGTATCAAGCAAGCTGTTAAAATAGTAC
>MDKI01085613.1:0-10360 GCA_005239505.1 Nicotiana paniculata | reverse complement strand
CCCGGGAAGTGCTCACACCCAGAGTCATAACCAAATTTGAGTAAGTGCAGTGTAGAAGGGCCAACCTTTGTGTGTCAAGGTTCAGAGAGAGCTCAAGGGTCCCAAGGCAATGCTCACACAGAGGGGGGCAGAATTAAAGGTCTAGGAGTAGAGTGAGAGCGCTTGACATAGTTTTGAAAAGCATTGAGTAAATAATTTACACAAGAAAGACTGGTTTTTAAAAAAATGAGTTTTGCAAAAGGATTTTTATTCAGTAAACAGTATGAGAAAAGAGTAATGCAGTCAGAATAAACACATCCACATCTTACAATCAGAGCAAAGTACTAAGACAAGTTCAACAACCACAAACAGGGTAGTGTGGGATTGGGGACATACAAGGCACAGAGTAGTGAACATGTAACATGTAGAAGTAGACATGGATGCAGAATTAGAAGTTCCTGAGGGGGATCATGGAATTGGGATACATCATAGCATGGGTTTAGACTAGACATAACAGTATCAAACATCTTAAAGTAATACCAATAGAGGCATGCCCTAACCAAAGCTAGTGTACAGACATAGGGATAATGAGAGTCACATAGAAACAGGTTTCAAATACATAAAGACATGTTGATTATGAAAGTAAAGCATAACTTAACATGCTAGATGAAGCCCCAGATTTTAATTACATGTCCGACAACAAAACAGTATATAGAAGCATATAATAAACATAATGAATTGAAGCAGCAAAATAAATATGTTGGTTTGGGAACTGGGATTAAAATCAGAACATACCAGTGAAGTGAAGAAGACAGTAAACACAAAGTAGGATAGGAGCACAATAGTTAGCATTGGCTTGCAGCCGGCTAACTTAGAACAATGACAAGTAGCATAGAGAAGAGAGCAGAAAGTTTTAGTTGTAAGAGAGAGTTATTGAACCAGTGAGTTCGTCTCTTGTGTTATTGAAAGACGAGAGTCTTTATAGCTAAGAAACAGGTAGTAACAATAAGGTAGGAATCATAGTAGCATGGTAATTAAGGAACTCATAATCAATTAATCAGAAAATCAAGGCAAGTACTCCCTTAAGTTACGGGATTTCAAATTCAAACGGTAAAACCAGTAGCATATAAGGCAAGGAAAATCAATACGTGATTAATAAGGAAAGAATCAAAGTTTATTAAGCATAGGGTAGTCAATTAGGACTAGATTCAGAAAACCCCAATTAAGGAATGATTCAGTAAAAATAGAGTACTACAACAAAGAAGGTAATGGAATCAATTAATTTTAAACAAACGAGTAGAATTCTAGGGTTTTAAGAGAAACCTCTCAATCAGACCATCAAATAAGGATATCAGAATCAGTCAAAAGAGAGTCATGATTCTATATTTCAATATATATATAGAGAAGGACAAACAGCCATAGCAAACAGGCAAGTTCAGTATTATTTGACGGAAAGAGGCAAGAGATGAACAAATCCAGATGAATAATCACACAAGTAAGCTAAAGACTCAATAAACACAAGCATGGTAACCACATAATCATAGCAAGAACCAAGTAATCAGTCTAATACAAAGAACCCAGATAAAAGGATCTCAAAAATTAGGGCTTTTTAACATAGGCGAGTTAAAAAGCAAATAAAGCATAGAATCAGTCGAGATATGCAAAGAAAAGGTTTAAATGTAAAGGAAACAGTCAGTTTAAGCGAGTACAGAATAACTTTGAGAAACCTTAATTTTAAAGGAAGTAAAAAAGGTTTAAAGTTGATGATTTTTAAAGAGAGGTTTGAGAACAGTGTAGAATATAGAGAGAATCATACTTGAATCGTAAAAAAACAGCACGAATCTAAGAGATTTAAACAAAAATTAGGGTTTCAAAGGAAACCCGAGTAGAACGGAAGAACCTGTTGTAAACCTCAAGGATCATAACAAATATGGTGTGATTTTGCCCAAAATCACACCGAAGAGGCCATGAACTCCCAAAACAACAACCCTAGACATAAGTCAGCATGGCTCAGGGCCCTTGAAGGCCTCAAAGATGATGAGCAAGGTGACGGGGAAACCATTGGAGGGTTGGGGTTGAGAGGTGGTCGCCGGAGATGGCCGGAGAGGTAGGTGAAGGATGAAGGAGGCTAGAGTTAGGTTGAGAGAGGGGGGAGAGACGAGAGCATCTGAAGGCGGCCGGGGTTTGGGAATGGGTTAGGGTTATAGGTCTTTAGGAATTAAAAAAGGAAAGGGGGTGTTTGGTTTCCGGGTTTGGGTAGGTGTTTATAGAATCTGGGTCGGGTAATTGGGTAGGAAATTGATTTAAATTTTGGCTCAATTTGGGCTATAATTGAAAGCCAAATTTGGCTATGATTTAAATAGCCAATTTCCCTATTTTGATTTTAATAAAATAATAAATAATTTTTTGAGAATAATTTTTCTATACCAAAATGATTAAAAATGTATAATTATCATTTTAAAAATATAAGTTCCAATTTTACACGCATAAAATATAATTACACATTAAACGGGCTAACATTGCAATTATATGCAATTTAGCTTGAAAATATCAAATATAATTACAAAAAATGCATTAAAATTATATCAATTACATTTTGGTATAAGTATAGAATTTGAATGAATAAATCATTATAACAATAATTTTAGAAATAATTATTGCGTATTTTATGACTAAAAGGGAAGAAAATAAATCAATTTAGACCCTTAAAATTATGGGGAAAATTATAAAAATCTTATGCATGATTATGTATGCATATATATGCTATTTTGAAGGTATTTATGCATATTTAAAATATATAGGAAAAATTGGGTATCAACCTCTGCCCGATTGAATTTTGAAATGTGCGGCCGCAAAAGGAATTGTGCGGACCGCGGTAATTTCATTGCAGCCGCAGAAAAGTGTGTGCAGCTGCTGATTAGGACAATCTCTGTCATCAGAGAGTTGGCACTTTTGGAAAGTTTCATGTGCGCTCGCACTTGCAATTGTGCGGACCGCACTTCAATTCTGCGTTTGCACTCAAAATTGTGCGGATCGCAATTTCATTGTTGCGGCTGCACTTTAAAATTATGCGGTCCGCACAACCAGACCTGCAGCCACACTTGCAATTGTGCGGACCGCACTTCCCCACCCCCCAACATGTTTCGTTCTATGACTTTCTATTTATCTGCACTTGAATTAGAACTGAGTCATGGTGATGTTTTTTTTGCAGAAAATGGTTAGATCACGTGGTCGTGGTGATACATCAAAGGGGAGGGGTGAACCTTTCAGAGGCAGAGGAAAAAGCAATTTACTCCTCGCCCTCCAAATAGTAATTAGTAAGAAAGCCACAACAGGCCAAGGAAGACAGCCCGAGCCCTCCGAATCTAGTTCATATGCCCCGTCTAGGGAAGCATCGGAGGGCGACTCAGTGCAAGAGCAACCTGATGTGCAATCATAGCCATAGCATCCTCAGGGCACATACCAACTTAGAGACCGAGCCTACCTCCTATGAGAGAACTTCTGAGGGTTCAGAAGGTAACATTAAGTCTTCGGAGACCTCATCCACACATTCCCTGACGCACCTGCTACCACAGTGGATGTTGATGATCCCCCGGATGATGGCCGAGGGGGTGATACCAGAGTAGCCGGCCTTGAGAGTCAAAGAAGAAAGTGATTTGGGAATATAGGTTTGTTAGTCTAGCTGCTTTCACAAGCTTCCGAGAGTGGTGGACGGCGAGATCGTTCACTCTTGAGCATCAGTTCAATGAAAGACCTTGATAAATACAATCGAGCAGTGTTGAGACAGTTTGAAGAGCGAAGGGGGTGGATGTGGTTCACCCAGAGTGTGATAGATGCCAAGGAATACTTGGTCCGGGAATTTTACGCCAATGTGGCGCATATAAAGGACCAAGGTAACAAAAGTGATAAATATGAAGGTGAGATTTGACCAGAGCACCTTGAACACTTTTTAGGGTTTGAGGATTTGGAGCTTGTACAATACCTGGAAAAGTTTGCACTGGTAGATGTAGCTCGCCCGTGGCTATATGAGATTCTTGTAGCTCCAGGGCCGCCTCCAGCAAGGTTCCTATTCAGTGGAACACCCTAAATTTTGAGGCAAAGGGATGGTAGACACTTGTATGTATCAGACTAGACTCGTGCCAAAATGAAACAACTCTTTCGATTCCGCGAGCAGTGCTAGTTGCCTCTATTATGGCGGTGTACCCGATCAATGTGGGTGTCGTGATATCGTCCAACATATATGTGGTCGCCAGGCAAGGTGACATCTCTTACCCGTATCCCAACACCATCACTGAGTACCTTACAAATGGGGTGGACCAAGGTATTTTGACACTAAGGTGCGGGCGAGGAAGCCCTTCTCATGGTATTCTTTGATGGATGGTGGAAACCCAAAGAAGAAGGGTCAGCCCCATACTAGTGTGGGACAGTGTGATGAGCCCGTAGGGATAGCTACTGAGGCAGTTGACGTGCCATCTACTTCAGCAGAGCCTCCAGATAGTGCATTATCTATACCTCCACCTCCTTCTTCGGGCCCTTCAACAGCACCTATTACGGGTTCCATATCGGCTTTGAAGTCGGTGCCCATGCCCCCTCATCCACTACCTGTGGTGCGAGTCTCCCAAACACTAGCGAGCCTCAACAACTGGATGCAGACAACCACTGCTGACATATCCAGTGTTGTTGCAGCACATTCATCCACTCCGGCACCCTAGATGCCTTAGACAGTCGAGGATACATTGAAGCAGTTCTTGGAAAACCAAACCACCATCATGAAGACCTTGGTTGAACATGGATCAGTGATTGAGGAGCTGGGGAAGCAGGTAAAGAAAATGAGGAAATCTCAGGCGTCCAAGAAATCAGTTGATAGGTTGAGGAGAGAGGTGACCAAGATGGCAACTGCCGGTGATCTTCCATTCGATTTGCTCATAGGGTCAGACCCACCAACACCAGCAGATCCAGCAGCACTATCTGTTCTAGGCACCAGCTGGCTAGTATGAGGAGCTAGACCTGGCTCCCGACACTGTTGAGGCAGTGCGCCAAATGTTCACTAACCCAGTTACTCCCAGAGTCGATGATGATGAGATCTAGTTAGAGGAGACTGAGAGTGGTGACGCTGTTATGGACACAGAGATGTCCAAGGCCACATAGGGAGTCCTTTTCACTATTAACCTTCTTTAATCTTGTTTTGTTAAGCATTGGGGACAATTCTTATTCTTATTCGAGGGGGTGGAGCTTATTTGCTATTTGGATGACTTTTAGACATTTGGTTTGTAATAACTGACAATATTTTCTTCTTTCTCTTTATTCTGTATAGATATTCTCTTTGTTCTCGCTTGATGTATATATTCTCTCTTTTCCCTCTCTCATTATGTATATTCGTTATGTTTTCAGTAGTTTGCTTTTTAGATTCTTTAATCTATTTTCTTATTAGTCTATGCTTAATCTAGTAGCTTCTTTTTTAATTTTGTAGCTTCTTTTTATGTTTTCGCGAACAATAAGCCTTTGGTTTTCTTAATGCCTTAGTTCTTTCCAAAGGTAATTTTTTTTGTGTGAACCGGGTGACTCTTTCCAACGATGGATGGCGTGACAACCTTCTTAAGGGATTAAGTCCATTTTTTGGTGTTTAGGTTAGAATAGTAGTAATAATGAATAAAAAGACCTAATTGAGTCAAGCTCGAAGATTCAAACATTATTCACTTGGTACCAACACACTTAACTACGTGCTTATGGTTAAAAAAATAAGGTTTTTGGAAAGAAATAGCTCTAGTTAGTGACCTTGTGACTCTTGTGTTGACTTAGGCAATCATCGAGTGGTTTAGTCGAGCCATGGTGATTTTCAATCTTGAATATGGTCGTTGTGGGCCCTTGACTCTATCCTTTTTAACAATCCAGCTGCATGAGAGGTGAGATGTTTTTTCTTGCAAGCCCAAGTACCCGTGCAAATGGTCTAGACCTTGCCCCGAATGTGTCTCTAGGCAAAATTCTAAGTTTTGCTTGGCTTGAGAAGTGACTGTAGGCTCTCCTTAACCCCGCTTGAAATTTTCCACGGCCCACCAGTGTTTTTATCCCTAGTCAACCCATTTGAGCCTAAAACCTTTCTCATTTGATAACCATGTTACAAGCCTTTACCCGTTCTGTCGTGACCCTCTCTTAGCACCCGAGCTTTCCTTAACACTCTTGTGAAATAATTGGCTAAAAACATAAGTTTTGGGGAGAGACGAGGAGTTTGAAAAAGGTATCAAGGCACAAAAATAGAAAAGAAATAAAGAGAAGGAAAGGCAATAAAAAGAAAGAAACAACAAAAAGAAAAATTCAAAAAGAAATTGAATAAGTTGAAGAGCTGAAGGGATTCAAAGAAAAGTAATGATGCAAAGCATGGAGAAATCAAAGAAGGATAAAACAAATATCATGACCAAGAAAGAGTGATGCTAAGTCTCTATAATCCCCTTATGGTAAAGAAAATGCCTCAAAAAGTTGGCAAAGCATGAGCCGATAAGAGAAAATGGAGTGCTTAAGTAAAGATGAACATGTTCTATCATAGCATATCCAACCTTAATCCAAAGTCCTTCATTCCTTTCCAAAATCCCTACGTGATTCAAGCCGAGTGAGCTTATATTAGTGGTGATTTATATGAGGGGCAAGCCTATGGTACTTAAAGCCGTACTTGTGACATTCTTTTGAGGAGATGAGTGAACCTTTAACAAATCTTTGAATTGAGTGTTACATTCATAAGTGAGATATGCAAACGGATAGTAGAGAGGAGGAGTTTTGGATCTACAATGACCTACAAGAAAGAGCGAGCTTACTTGATGAATGAATTCAACTCTTGATGCTCATGTGTTAGAACTATTTGCGCTTAAAAGTTCAACCCATTGCCTTGTTATAATTCATAAGTGTTTTGGGTAATTGTTGGTCCCAATTGATGTGTGATTGGTGCATCTTTGATTAGCTGGAATAGATCTTAACTTGTGGAGGTAGGAATTACCTTATTTTCTTGTGGACAAGAAAAAGCTTAAGTTTGGGGGAGTTGATAAGTGGGGATTCTAACTACTTATTAGAATCTTTTTGCTTTCGTTTTAGTCCAAAAATGTTTAATTGTGTTCTCGAAAACTGATGACATATGCTTAATTGCAGGACTAATGGAAAATGAGCCCCAAAGATTAAATCTAACTCAAGAAGGAGTGATCTGAACTAAGGACAACGGCAGGCACAGAAGCTCAGAAGTGCGGACCGCAGATTATGAAGAAACTCCTATCAGAGACAAGTGCAAAGTGTGGTACGCACATGACATGTGGCCGCAGAAACTCGGAAAGAGAAAAAGTTCAGAGAACCTGCATCTCAAGTTCAATAGAAGTGCAGAATTGTGCGGCCGCAGAAGAACGTCTACGTGGCCGCAGTCACATTTGTGCAGTCCGCAGAAGAGAAATGTGCGGCCGCACTCAGAAATGCGCGGACCGCCAAAAGAGAGAAGTGAGGTCGCAGTTCAGAATTATTTGCAGGTTTTCATTCCTGTCAGGCTAAAGCAAAGTGCGGACCGGACATGGAATTGTGCGGCCGCATAACCTCCGAAAGGGCATTTTTGTCCGAAAATTTCAGCATTATATAAATAGAAGAGTTTTACTTTTTTGGTCAACTTTTGACATCAACAGCCACTCTAGACATTTTCTTTTGCTCATTTTAGTAGTTTTTGCTATTTTGAGCTTTTAGAATATAGATTTCATTATTTTAATTATTAATATGAATTTAATTATCAATTTTTCTTCTAATTTAAGCATGGGTAGCTAGATGTTAACTAGGGTTGTGACCCAACCCTAGTGTGTAAACTTAAAGGGTGTTTGATTTATTGCTTGTTTATGGCCGGGTGTTATTATCTAGCATTGCTCTTGCTTTTATTTGAAGAATTATTGGTTGAAGATAAAATTTCATGCCTTTTTACTTGGTCTCTACTTGAGAAAGAAAGACTTAGTCTAGGAAAATTTGGCTAGCAAGAAATTGGGCCAATCGAGAGATTGGTAAGCCCAATAAAAGGGTTGAACCTAGAGATAGTAAAACCCGACTTGAGCTTATTATCAACTGCTTTGTTCAATACCCATTTGGACTTGAGAAAGTCAATTGGGCAAAATCACTCTCTGATCGAGAGGTATTGAGTGGGTAATTGAGTGTTGATAGCTATAATATACCCCGACCAATAAAACAAGCTTTAAAATTTACAACCCATTAAGCGAACATCTAGGTGAAGGTCATAGCCTTAGGCAAACAACCAAAAACAATTTCCTAGTTTCATTCTTAAAATCGCAAATGTAGTTTAACTTAAATTTCCAAACAAAACCCAAT
Organism: Nicotiana paniculata; assembly: GCA_005239505.1. NCBI lineage: Eukaryota > Viridiplantae > Streptophyta > Magnoliopsida > Solanales > Solanaceae > Nicotiana > Nicotiana paniculata. The sequence goes on along the minus strand of MDKI01085613.1, from coordinate 2,047 downwards.
ATTGCGGAAGTGCAAATTAAGATATACAATCTCGCGCGCTAAGATATATACTACCAACACCCATTCACATAGCTCCTTGTGGAATTCGACCTCGACTCTGTTGGGTATTATTATTGCATCTACCATTTTCATATCCTCAAATAGATGAGTGAAATTGGACGAGATCAAGTTTGTACCGCACAAAATGACAATCACCTTCAATGTGTTTGGTCCGCTCATGAAACACTATATTTCTTGCTATTTACAAAGCAACTTGGCTAACACAGAAGACTGGGTATTGGTAATTGTAATGGAACAACCAGCTCTTGAAGCAATTTAGACAACCAGACTAGTTCTCCCACCACCTATCATGCTGATCTACACTCAGCTTCTGCTGAGGACAAAGATACATCGACTGCTTCTTGGATTTCCAGCTGATAGGGGGTGATCCCAAGTAGTATAACAAATCCACTTATTGACCTTCTAGACTCGGGGCAAGCTGCCCAATCTGAGTCGCAAAAAGCTTTAACTGTGTAGTCTCTTGTACTGCAGAAAAATATCCCTAAACTTGGATCCCCTTTTAGATATCTTAGAACATGAAAAGCATCTCTCAAATGTGTCTCTTGGGCTCTGCATATAGTGGCTTAGATGTTGCATATTGTAGGCAATATCGAGTCTGGTGGTAGTGAGAAAATTGAGTTTCCCTATCAATTTTCTGTAGTGAGATGGGTCTTCTAGTAAGACCCCGTCATCTGCTCTAAGTTTGGTTGAAGAGTCAAGAGGTGAAGACATTGGATAGCCTCTCAGACAATGGTGTTCTTTCAGTAAATCCTGAACAAACTTCCTTTGTGTAAGCAGGACACCACCAGCAGTGTATAGCACTTCCATTCCTAGAAATTAGTGAAGTTTGCCTAGATCCTTTATATTGAATGTTTGGTCTAAGAAACTCTTTAGGGAAATAATTTACTCTGTGTCTGTCCCAATCAATATAACATCATCTACATAGACTGCTACAAAAACCACTAAATTTCACTTCTTTATGGAGAAAAGTGAATAGTATAACATTGAATGTGTGTAGCCCCTTGAACAAAGTGACACAGTCAACTTGGCATACCATTGCCTAGTTTCCTGTTTCAATCCATATAAGGATTTATTCAGTTTGCACACAAGGTCGAACTTGTGCACCATAAATCCTTGTGGAACTTGCATATACACCTCCTCATGTAAGTCTCCATGGAGAAACGCATTATTGACATCAAGTTGATACATTTACCAGCCTTTCATCATTGATGTACCAATTAGATCCCTCACAGTTGTCATTTTCACGACTGGAGAAAATTTTTATGTATAGTCTACACTTGTTTGTTGAGTATAGCCCTTCACTACCAGTCTAGCCTTTAGCCTTTCTACTGTGCCATTTGCTTTGTGCTTTACTTTATAAACCCACTTGCATCCTATTTCTATCTTCCCTGCTGGAAATGGTACTAGGTCCCAAGTATGGTTTGCATAGAGTGCTTAAAATTCCTGTGTCATGGTTGTTTGCCATGTAGGGTCTAGAGATGCTTCCTCATATGAACCAGGTTCACAATCATATGAGATATTGGCAACCAATTGCTAACTATCATTAGTTAAAGCATTAAGAGATATATGTTGGGCAGTAGAACCAGACCTAATGAATGAAAATGGTGGATGTAGTGTTAGAAGAAGGGTCAGTATGATTAGGTTGTGTTTTGGGAAGTGCAACTGTATAGTATTTTAGGTAGGCAGGTGTTTTGTGTGTCCTAGAGGGTCTTTGTATAGTTGGATTCGGTGAAAGTTGTTGGTTTCATTACTGGAAGGATTTTTGGCATCATCAGTGATATGAGAAGGAGACAAGTCAACGCCCTTACTAGTTGATCTACATGAGGTGTTAGGTGACTGTGTGCTCATAGAGTTATGATCAGTGAAGGGAGTGTCAATATCATTGTGGGGGATTGTCACACCTCTTTTATGTCCCTCAAAACCATATTACGAGGTTGAGTTAGAAGAGTTTTTCCAATCGAAGTGACGTTTTGAAAAGGGATTATTT
>MDKI01114570.1:0-11106 GCA_005239505.1 Nicotiana paniculata | reverse complement strand
CTTTCGTATCTATGATATAGTTTGCTTTCTTGGAGTCTCTTGCTCTGTTCGTCCTACTGTTGGTATCAGAGCATGAGAAATAATGAAGACAACCCGTTTTTCTAAACATTTAAAGAGGTCTGCCTACAGGGGTTTCCGCAGGTGCGATCCCGCACCGGCGAGAAAATAATTGCACCTGCGGAAATGGCGAGGGGGCTGGGGATCGCACCAGCGGAAGGTTTTTCGCACAAGCAGACTCGCCCTTGCGGAAATGGTTCCGCACCTGTGAAGGCTGGGGGGGGCCTTCGGTTTTCGCACTTGTGAGGCTGGGACCGCAGGAGCGGTCTTGCACCTGCGACTGCGCAACCGCACCTGCGGTCACACCAGCAACAGCTGCACCAACAGTTTTTTTAGCTGGTTTTTGGCCTCGTTAGGTGCCCGGGAGGTACCTGGGCCCACCCGAGCCCTAATCCAAATATACTAATGAGTCCTAAATCATAATACGGACTCGCTCGAGCCTTCGGTACACCCAAAACAACGCTAAAACTCAAAATCACACCCCTAAACCCCAAGAACCAAACTTAGAAATTTTTAGTTTTCTAGACTTCGCTCACAACGCGCCGAACCGACCTATACAACTCGGAATGACCTCAAATTTTGCAGGCAAGTCATAATTAACATAACGGAACTATTCCCTATCTTGGAATTCCATTCGGACCTCGATAACACAAAAATACGTCTCAAACCAAAATATGAACTTAAGGAGCTTCTTATTTCAATATTGGACGCCGAAATGCCCCCGGGTCATCAGAAACCCAATCCGAACATACGCCCAGGTCCGAAATCATCACACGAAGCTACCGAAATTGACGAAACTCGATTCCGAGGTCGTTTACCAAAAAATGTTGACCGAATCCAAACTTGGTCATAAAGGCCAACCTTAAAGAACCAATTGTTCCTATTGCACTCTAAACACCTCTGAATCCCGGACCACCAGTCCCCCCAAGTCATAAGTCATAAGTCATAAAATGCCGCTATAGGAAGTTTCATTTAGGGGAACGGGGTCCGATGACACAAAATGATCGATTGGGTCGTTACATTAAATACAGTGCATTTAGAATACATATAAATACATCTGTATACATGGTTCAATTAAAAGAATAGTGAAGGTTGTTATAGAAAATGCATTTAGAAAACCCTAAAAACAAATGTAAAACGGAAATCACATGTATATTGTAATATGTATGTTACAGTATACTGTACTAAACTAAATAATAATAAAAGATGTTTTACAATCAGTATTTAGATAACCCTGAATACAAATGTATAACTAAAGCCACATGTATATAATTGTATTATGTAATGTACATGTTGTTAATAGCAGAAACTAAATTATAATATATATTTTGAATATATTTATAAAAACATATACTAAAGAGGTTAAAAAAGGTTAACCTCTGAATTCTCGCCAACAGCTATATCACTCTGTATTTGGCATTTGGGATGATCTTGCAAGTTGGCATCAGATGACATTTGAATACCATCATCAAGTCTCCCTATATATTTCTTTCTCTGGTATACCATTTCTATATGTTGATTGGCTTTAACCTGTTCAGAAAGCTTTTTTGAAGTTTTCATTGATCAATGTTCGTGGAGAAGTGAACTCGCCCTTCACTTAATCAGTACTCAAATAATTAGAGAGGTGTTAGTGTCACGACCCAAAATCCCAAAGGTCGTGATGGCGCCGAACATCAATGTCAGGCAAGTCAAATCATTAATTAATTGAAATAACTTCCCGGTTTTAACATTTATGAAAATATTTCCTTTCACTTTATTACATAATAACCGAATAAAATATGTTGGAAAAATGGTTTGAATACTATACTTTAACAATTATGAACCAACACACATCCCAGAATCCGGTGTCACAAGTACATGAGCAATTTCTAAGAACTTACACAATCATTACAAAGCCTGTCCGAAATACAACTGGACAAGGAAATTTAAAATAAAAATAAATACAGTACGAAGGAGACTCTGTCAGCTGTGGATCACCTCCGGGTGATGCAGCTCGCCTAAGTCTCTGAATCCTCCATATTGCTATAAAAGTACATGTGCAATAAAATGCACAACAAGTGCAGCATGAGTACAAAAATAACGTGTACTCAGTAAGTCACCAGCCTAACCTCAGAGAGGTAGTGACGAGAGGTCAGATTAGACACTTACTAAAGGTCAATTTAGAATATTTAAGCATGACACTAAGCATGATTATCATAGGCAATTCATTAAAATCGGGAATAGATATTTTCGACTCCGTTCCCGTTTAACACTTTATATCTTCGTCATATTAATAACAGTTATTCGACATGGTGATTTAATCAAATGACAATTTATCAACGAGAAGGAACAACTTCTTCCAAAATCTTTTTAATAACTTCAAATCTCTATCATTTCAATTGACAACTTAATATTTTCGACCAGTAATCAGGAAAACTTTAGCAACTATGCAGTAAATAGCATGTGCAAGCAACGTCTAGTTTCATTCGGCCCAAACCAACATAAAAATAAATTGTGCACTGCCGAGGGTCGAACGGCTCGAACAATAGATGCATCTACCTCCCCCACTCGCGAATAAATCATGCGACGCGGTTAAAAATAATAAGGTTAGCCTGCTCGCGAATCATACATGTGACTCAGGTGCTCATATGAATACACACAAATACAGGGCCATCCTGCTCGTGAATCATACATGCGACTCGGGCACCCAAAGTTACACATATCCACATAATAAATCCGTGTTTTATCAAGAAAGTCGTTCTTCTCGGGAAAGTGGAAAAATCCTTATTAAAATAAACATGAAATAAAGGTTTTGAAATCTTTGTTTTTGAAACTCATTTGTCAAGTTTAATGGTATTCCACGATACAACCCAGTCCAGGTACACAATTATCCACAGAGAGATAAATTCTCTTTTTCAGAAGATTAACAAGGTGAACTTCTAGTTCTCTTTTAGATATTCAATTACGTCTTCGACTATATTAGCAGTATAATATTGCAGGCAGGATTACAGTTACACACATAAGGCATGCTAGTGGGTCCTAGACTACCCGGACATGGCATAATAGTAGCTACGCACGAACTCCCGTCACCTCGTGTGTAACAACCCGACCGGTCGTTCTGAGTTCTAGTGCGTCGTCAGTGGTTTGATATTGTGAGCAGTTTCATTTTAGGTATTATGACTCGTGGGCGTGGTCGAAATTGAATTTCTGGAAGTTTAGAATTGATTTGGAAAGAAATTCTCATTTTAGAAGCCCTGAGTTGGTGAAATCAACTAAGATTGCAATTTTGAGTAAACGATTTCTGAATCAGGATTTGAAGGTTCCAACAGGTTCGTATGATGATTTCGGACATGGGTGTATGTCTGGATCGGGTTTTGGATAACCCGGGAGCATTTCGACGTATATTTTGAAAGTCAGCATTTTAGAAGGATTTCGTGAATTTGGGGTTGGAGTGCATATCAGTGAGGTTAATGTCCGTTTGGGATTCTGAGTCTGGTAATAGCTCCATATGGTGATTCTGGAATTGGGAGCGCGATCGGAAGTGAATTTGGATGTCCGTAGGTCATTTTGGAGTCATTTGGCTAAAGATAGAAATTTAAAGGTTTTTGGGAAATCCGATCGGAAGTGAAAGCTTTGATATCGAGGTCGGAATGCGATTCCAGAAGTTGGAGTGGGTCCGTAATGTTGAATATGACTTGTGTGCAAAATTTGAGGTCGATCGAACGTTATTTGATAGGTTTCGGCATTAGATGTAGAAGTTTGGAATTCTAAGTTCTTAAAGAATTGAATTTGAGTGTGATTCGCGATTTCAGTGTTGTTTGATGTGATTTGAGGGCCAGAGCAAGTCCGTGTCATGTTTTGGGGAAGGTTGGTATAATTGGACAGGGTCTCGGGGGCCTCGGGTGGATTTCGGGTGTTTAACGGATCAAAGTTGAAGTTGGAAGAAGGGCTGAACTGTTGTCATCTGGTGCAACCGCACCTGCGAGGCTTTGACCATAGGTTCGGAGCCGTAGGTGCAACTTGGGAGTCGCAGGTGCGAGTGTGGGCTTGGCTTGGCTGGGAACCGCAGGTGCGATGGATATTTCGCACCTGCTAACCGCATGTGCGAGTAGTGGGACCGCAGGTGCGATTTGGCTGAAATTGAGGGAAATCGCAGGTGTGGGGGATTTGGTCGCACCTGCGAGATCGCAAGTGCGGAGGAAGGACCGCAGGTGCGAAAAATGCCTGGGCAGAATGTTTTAAAAATCGGGTTGATCCATTTCTATCTCATTTTTCTTTTGGTTGAGACGATTTTTGGAGAGCTTTTCAAGGGGGATTTCACCAAGCATCAAGAGGTAAGTTGTTCTACTTGTTTCTAAGGTTAAATACAAGATTATGCATGGATTTTTGAGCATAAAATTGTAGGTAAATTGGGAAACATTGAAGAAACCTAGAATATGAAAAATTTGGATTTTGACCACGAATTGAGCATGAACATTTGAGTAAATTAGGTATTTGAGTTAGTACGACTATGGGTAGAATGTATCTTCGAGAATTTCGGATTCCGGGCACGTGGGCCCGAGGGCATTTTGGTCATTTCTCCGAGTGGTGTTGGGAAAGTATATAATCTGAATTTGTTGTGAGTATTAGGATGAATTTTCATTGCTTTGTCATTTATGTGGTAGTTTCGGAGCGTCGTGCGTCCGTTGGGGTCATCGGAAGGGATTGGAAGCCCGTGTTGGAATTTCGGAGCGCGGTAAGTCTCCTTCCTAACTTTGTGAGGGGGAAACGGCCCCTAGGTGAATTAATTCAATACATGTTATTATCTTCGGGGGAAAGGTACGCACGAGGTGACGGGAGTCCGTGCATAGCTACTATTATGCCATGTCTGAGTAGCCTAGGACCCACTAGCATGCTATATGTGTGTACCTGTAACCCTGCTTGTAATATTGAACTGCTAATATGAATGAAAACGTAATTAGATGTCTAAAAGAAAGTTAGAGTTCATATTGTTAACCCTCTAGAACGAGAATTGGTTCCGTTGTGGATATATGTGTACCTGGGCTGGGTTTTTATCGTGGAGTATCACTGAACTTGACAAATGAGTTTCAAAACAAATAATTTCAAAACCTATGTTTCATGCTTCTTTTAATACGGATTTTACTATTTTCCATGAGAAAACTATTTTCTTAATAAAAAATGGATTTAAATGTGTGGAAATGTGTCAGCACTCGAGTCCCAGGTATGATTCGCGATCGAGGGGAGCTTTATGTTAATTATATATATGAGTCAGCACTCGAGTCACAGGTATGATTCGCGATCGAGGGGAGCTTATGTTAATTATATATGTGAGTCAGCACTCGAGTCGCAGGTATGATTCGCGATCTAGGGGAGATTTATGGTAATTATATATATGAGTCAGCACTCGAGTCGCAGGTATGATTCGCAATCGAGGGGAGCTTATGTTAATTATATATGTGAGTCAGCACTCGAGTCGCAGGTATGATTCGCGATCGAGGGGAGCTTTATGTTAATTATATATATGAGTCAGCACTCGAGTCGCAGGTATGATTCGCGATCGAGGGGAGCTTTATGTTAATTATATATATGAGTCAGCACTCAAGTCGCAAGTATGATCCGCGATCGAGGGGAGCTTTATATTACTTATATATGTGAGTCAGCACTCGAGTCGCAGGTATGATTCGCGATTGAGGGGAGCTTTATGTTAATTATATATATGAGTCAGTGTCTAGATATTTCCTTATGACTCCGGCCGGTTGTGTTACCCTTGTGTGCGCATGACTATTTGGTATTATTCTATTGGTATTGGCTTGACATGTATTTGGGAAAAAGGAAAGTGTACATTGTTGTTTATTCTCAGCGGTTACCTGGATTTTTGTACTTGATATGTACTCGTTGCTCACTATCTTACATGTCTATTGTATTTCATCATATTCTGTCATATGTTGTATTGTCGGACCTTAGTAAGAGTCTAATTTTCTCCCTCGTCACTACCTCTCTGAGGTTAGGCGGGCGACTTACTGAGTACACGTTGTTTTTGTACTCATGTTGCACTTGCTGTGCATTTTATTGCACAGGTACTTTTATAGCAATGAGGAGGATTCAGAGACTTAGGCGAGCTGCACCATCCGGAAGCACCTGTGACGTGTAGTCATCGTCATTGATTGAATGGAATGTGTTAGGTTTGTCGGTGCTATGGTTTCTTCGGTTGCAGGGGGTCAGAGTATTGAGAAGGAATATTGAAGAATGCGGTTGGCAAAGAATTATCCTGGAAGGAGGCTAGGTTGTGGTTCCATTTCTAGGAGGCCAGGTGTAAGAAGCGGAAGTCGAGCAGTCGCAAAGTGGGGGAGCGGCAACACAGCTTGGAATTTGAAGATATTTGTCGCGCATTAATGCGTGTCCATGAGGAGCGGACGGACTAGTAAGTTGGTAAATGAAGCAGGGCATACGATGGGGTATTGAAGTCGCAGAGAGCGTACATTTCAGCATCGTTGGGAGGTGTTAGCGGGTGATTTCTACAGGTGGGTTGTCTTCTGGGGATAGGTTAGCAATGGCAGGGTTGGCAGGTTCTGTGAGGGGTCCTAGTGGCTAGTCGATAGGGGATAGAAGGTGTGAATGATGCTAGAGAATTCGAGTATTTAGGGAGTGCTAGCAAGAGAATTTGGAAGATTGGGATGGTGTGGCTGAGAAAGATCGTGTTATCAAAGGAGGAAGGATCTCAGCAAGGTCTAGAGTGGTGCAAGGAGTAGCCTCGGTTAATTGGGGGAGTCCCACCATCTGCAGTTGGGTTGTAGGATTGTCTTGGCATGGGGTTGAGGATTTTTTCAGCAAGTTGGCAAGTTATTTCAGCTAAGGAAAAAGGAGTAAAATGGTAATTGTGCGTGGGATTTGATGGATATGTGCAAAAGTTGGCCCTGTCGGATCAGGGTTAGGCTTGGGATGATTCAGACCTTATGCTTAAGGCATGGGCGAGTTGTAAGGATAGTGACTTAGTCACGTGTTTCATTGAAAAGGTGTTCCTGTGCTAGGAGAGCCTTGGGGGTTGGTTGTATTCAGGGCGAGTCAGAGTGGGTGACTCTCAATAGTGGTCCTAATGAGTTTAAAAGTTAAAGAATGCGGCAATTAAGGATTTCAGGCAGCAGTATGATCAAGAATCGAGCTTTTGCAAAGTAATCTCTGAGAGAAATGAGGGCGGTTGGAATGTTCTATGATATCTTTCATATACAAGATGATATTGGAGGAGGGATAGAAATAGACTCTGGATTGAAGAAAAGATTAGCAAAAGGGTCTGAGACGGGTTGTGGGATTCGGACAGCATAGTCTCGTGAATTAAGGTCACTCGGGATGAGTGAGGGTTGAGTTTGCTATGGGTTGAGGGAAGTTGCTATTACTCCTGAGGCAATTAATGATGACTAAAAGAAGATAGATTGATTAGCCATGGTTTAAATGGCACATTTGCGGCAGTGATTGGGTCTTTTTATGTGATTTGGTTATGCATGTGGTTTGTGCCAGTGTGTGCGGGGATTGTCGACCGTTGTAGCGGATCTCATGCGGGAGCATTTGAGTGTTATGGCCTGTCAGGTCTAGGCGGACCCCGGAAGGGTTATGGTGGTATAGACTACTACTTAAGGATTTGCATGAACGGGTGATAATGGGAATTCACTCGTGCGCTGAGATGGTACTCTTGAATTGAGTCAAGTAAAAAGTTTGTATATGATGAAGTGTTCACCCTATTGGTGGTTCGGAAGTTGTGGTGGAATTCTTGCGCTACCCCGTATTGGCATGTTAGGTGCGGTAAGCAGTATGTAACTGGGAGTAAGAATCGAGATATAGGTCTGATGCTTATAGGGATGTCATGAGCTCGGAAGAGCAAGGCAAGTGATTTGAACAGGGTAAGCTGGTGTTATCTTCAGTGTCACCTGAGATTGATATTTGGTGAAAGAGGCTTTGCATCCTGGTCCTGGTTTCTCGATGTGTGTTTGCGGCCTTAGTGTGGTCGGTGTTATGGATGGGCAGACTTGTTGCCTTGTGTGGAAGGTCGTGGAAGCATGACTGTGAAAAGGTTGTATAAAGTGTGACATGTAGTCACTTGATGGATTTCAGATCTGAACTGAGTATAAAGAAGTGCAATATTGCTTAATCGAGAATTTACGCCTGGAGGGCGTTCGGTTTAGTTGATTATGGATTATGGGGTGTTAGTCCCGGTGATGATGGTTATCTCGTGTATTATGAGGGAAGATGGGTTAATATGGACCCAGGCAAAAGCAATTAGCTTAGTAGGTGCGAGCAAGGTGGCTCGAAGTTTGTGGATGGATTTAAATATGATTATGGGGTCCGTATGAGCCAGGCATGTTCCTTTCAGTAGAGCGCTTTTCATGGAGAGGTATTAGAACAGCAGGTGTTGTGCCGTACGAGTTGTGAAACGGCTTGATAATTTCCTATGTGTTGAGGTCTCGCGTGGTGGGGACGTTATGTGAGAAGGATAGATCTTGAGATCTAGAGTGTATATATATATCGCACCTCAGTTGTGCTTGAGTTATGTAGCCTATGGCTTTATCAGTCTCCCCAGGATGGTATTATGCACTTAGCGTGCTTATGATCGATATTCAGTAAATTGTAATAGCGAGCAAATTAGCTTTTTATATATTTCCTTACGTGAGTTTTATGTTATTTGGATCGGGTGACATGCGGCCACGGTGATGCTTTTTGGGATCGGGTGGCACGCCCCCATGGGTATGTTATTTGGATCGGGTGGCACGCCGTAACAGTGTGATGATGAGTAAGATTCCTATATTTATTTTCTGGTAAGAACTCATATTAGTTGCGTGAGCTGAGTAGTTCCGTCCTGAGTCATTCCTTATTATCATGTCCGAGTTATGACCTATTGGGCAATGTGGTATCATGTGAGGTTGTTGGTCATGTTAGGATGGTTTGTTGTCTGAGCAGTTCGTACTGGGTGAGACACGATTATCGGATCAAGGATCAGTGCAATGAGGTATTCAAGGATTTATTAACTCTGCAGTTGAGTATGAATTTCTGCACATTTCCTCCGTTGTGGTGGTATCGTCAGCATTATAGCAGGGTGTATGTATATTTGTTATGAGGTGCATTGGGAGCATCAGATTCGTGGAATTTTGGCTATTAAGGTTAAGAGAGCTTCATCGTGGTCACATGATGGGTTATGCGGCGCATGGTGCCAATTCAGTAAGGGTATTTAGTTATGATCTGGTATATCGTGTGGTAGTTGATACGGTGTTTATATGTTGGAACTAGGCCTGGCAGAGAAATTTCAGGTGTTTAAATGAATTATGAGCTTCTTATATGGATGAGGAAGAAATCTCCATATTTGATCAGGCTAATGTGCTCGGCTGGGTTGTGGTAGCACGGGCAGGTGCTCGAGATGTTAGACAGTGGTTTCAAGTAACTCCAGAGCAGTTCCTAGCACGTTTGAGGACGAACGTCGGTTTAAGTGGGGGAGAATGTAATGACCCGACTGGTCGTTTTGAGTTCTAGCACGTCGTTCACCGGTTTGAGGCTGTGAGTAGCTTCGTTTCAGGTATTATTACCCATGGGCGTGGGCGGAATTGAATTTCAGGAAGTTTAGAATTGGTTTGGAAAGAAAATTCTCATTTCAGAAGCCTTGAGTTGGTGACATCAACTAAGATTGGAATTTTGAGTAAACGATCTTCGAATCAGGATTTGAAGGTTCCAACATGTTCGTATGATGATTTCGTACTTGGTTGTATGTCCGGATTGGGTTTTGGATAACCCGGGAGCGTTTTGGCGTATATTATGGAAGTTAGCATTTTAGAAAGATTTCATGAATTTGGGGTTGGAGTGCATATCAGTGAGGTTGATGTCCGTTTGGGATTCTGAGTCTGGGAATAGCTCCGTATGGTGATTCTAGAATTGGGAGTGCGATCGGAAGTGAATTTGGATGTCCGTAGGTCATTTTGGAGTCATTTGGCTAAAGATAGAAATTTGAAGGTTTTTGGAAAATCCGACCAGAAGTGGAAGTTTTGATATCAAGGTCGGAATGCGATTCCGGAAGTTGAATAATCTCTAGTGTTCACAACCAAGTATTTCCAACAATTGAATAATCTCCAAAATAGAAGCTACTTCATAACACAATGGATATCGAACAAAAAGACACGTATACCATAAGATATGACTCACGGGCATGCTTGACAACAAGGTATAGGTATTTGTCACCTCACTTATACATTTAAATGATGATAATAACACATAGCACATATGACTCAACACCTATTCCCTCAAGCTAGGGTTAGGCCAAACACTTACCTCGATTCCAAGAATCCATATCAAGCCTCTAGCACTGCTTGCCCTCTCGAATCCAACTCCGAAACGATAGTATCTAGACATAATCAACTCAACAGTATCAATAATGGCTCAATAATTCAATCCCAAAACCTAAATATGCATTTCCCATCATTCTTCCAAAAATAACAAAATTCGACCCCGGGCCCACTTGGTCCAAACTCGAGGTTCGGACCAAAACCCAATCACCCATATCCCCATGAGTTCGAATATATAATTTGTTTCGAAATCCGACCCCAAAACAAGGTCAAATTCCAAAAAAAAATCAAAAAGCCCTTACTCTACCAAAATCCCCAATTTTCTACCATTAAAGCCCTAGAATTCTTGATAAAAGTTGATGAAATCATTAAGAAGTTGAAAGAAACTTGTTAGGGGTTACTTACCTATGATTTGAGAAGAAACTCTCTAGATATAATCGCCCTTGGTACCTTTTTTTGGTGAAGAAAATGAAGAAGAATCGGATGAACAGTAAACTTAAACACTGCCCGACCCTCGCACCTGCGGTGCATGGGTCTCACCTGCACTTTCGCAGGTGCGGAAAATCCATCGCACCTGCGGAAATGGGCTAAGCCACTGAGGGCCGCACCTGCGGAGGTACTGCCGTACCTACGGAACCGCTTCTGCGAAGAATGTGTTGCACCTGCGGAATTGGGCTGGCTGCGCCTGGACCGCACCTGCGGCCCAAGGCTCGCAGGTGCGGGCGCACCAGAACTGGTGCACCAGCACTGATTT
>ML338015.1:0-66969 GCA_005239505.1 Nicotiana paniculata | reverse complement strand
ATATATATGTGTGTGTGTGTGTGTGTGTGTGTGTGTGTGTGTGTGTGTGTGTGTATGTATGTACACACATATTTGTGAATGAATTTTTTTTGTAAATAAAAAAATAAAAAATAAAATATATACTTTAAGAATGTGAGTATTATTTTTTTTTAATTAGATCGAATATATATTAAGAGTAAGATAAAACTTTAAAACATCAAGATTAGACCTAAAAAAAAAATTTACACTAAAATAATATATAATTTGGGTGTGGTCAAAATTTAGTTGTTCACAACATGCCCCTCTTTGCTTGAAAACATGAAGAGTTTTCAGGCAAAGAAAACGAACAAGGTGACTGATTTTTGACCTCATTATTATTAACAAGGCAAAGAAGTTAAAAGAACAAGATGTGACCGAGCCTTGATTTTAGACAGCCTACGCATCCCGAGTTATAAGGGAATCAAGTCACGTGTAGTTCAAGTGAAAGAAGAGTGATGGAGTATGCTTAGAGGAAGAGTCGAGTGAAGTTCCGTTGAGGTTCCGATCCGCGGTTCCTACTATTACATCAAAATAAAAAAAAATTACATACTCTTAAAATCTAAGAGTTACAAAATTCCTATCTAAATGCCATCTGGGTTCTTGTCTTGATTCTTGACTTGCTTCCTTCATTGACTTTAGAGTGAAACTTGATGTTCTCGATGTAACAGACTATGAAATATTCTCATAGGTCTGCTTCTTGATCAGGTGATAAGAAGATGGATCTTGAAATTCTATGTGTCTGCATGCATTATGTCAAAGCTGGTTCTGCTGGTATTGAGATCAAACGTTCCACTTTCTCTAGCGAGAGATGGAATCTTATTTTTTGCACATCCAATTCGTACATTGCAGAAAAAACCTGCAATCCATCAAAAACAAACAAAACAAACAAAAATTTTCTGCCCCAGTTTACACTAGGAAATTTTTGTGAGTTATTAAAACCACAATAAACTATCTTTGCTATTGCGAAATGAAGAATTGAAAGAGAAATAGGTTTCTTCTTCTTCTTTTTTTTTTGAATAATCGGGATGTCGTACCCTATGTTAACAGGATGGAAGGAAACCAGGGGATGTAGTACCCTGTGTTGACAATAAGATGAGGCTCATGTCACTCTAGGATGCTACTAGGGAATGTCGTACCCTATGTCGGCAGAAAGTAATGTAGCCAGGGGATGTTGTACCCATTGTTGGCAATAAGATGGAGCTCGTGACACTCAGGATGCTACTAGGGAATGTCGTACCCTATGTTTGCAATAAAATGCAAACAAGGGATGTAGTACCCTGGGTTTGGCAATGAGATGAGGCTCGTGGCTCTCTGAGATGCTACTATGGAATATCGTACCCTATGTTGGCACTAAAATGCAACCAGGGGATGTAGTACCCTGTGTTTGGCAATAAGATGAGGCTCGTGGCTCACCGAGATGCTACTAGGAAATGTCGTACCCTGTGTTGTAAATAAGGTGAGGCTCATGGCTCACTGAGATTCTACTACGAAATGTTGTACCCTATGTTGGCAATAAAATGAGGCTCGTGGCGCTCTAAGATGCTACTAGGGAATGTCGTACCCTATGTTGGCAGAAAGTAATGCAACCAGGGGATGTAGTACCCTGTGTTTGGCAATAAGATAAGTCTTGCAGCATTCTGAGATGCTACTAGGGAATGTCGTACCCTATGTTGGCAATAAAATGAGGCTCGTGGCGCTCTAAGATGCTACTAGGGAATGTCGTACCCTATGTTGGCACAAAGTAATTCAACCGGGAATGTAGTACCCTGAGGTGAGCATAGGGTATTCCCTAAAATGAAATAAAACATAACATGATTACATGTATAATAGAAGGAAATCAAGGATTTGAGAACTTCACTTAGTGATGTTCGTCCTTCCACGAGTTGTTTCTTAAAATTGTTCTGTTCCTATTCTGAACAAAGAAAGATTCGTTAGTTTTAAAACGGTGGTCAATTTGTGGCCTTGATCTCTTGGGCGACTTGATCTAGTGTCCATTGTACTTGTTAGAACAACTGGCTCTGTCAATGGTCATATGAATTACCGGTAGATTCTATCTTTATTTTTGGAGATCTTCTTTCTCAACATCAAAACCTGTCTATTTTGCGCGTATCCCCATTTGTGTTTATGGTACAAACAACCTTGCTCCCAAAATAACTTTTAACTGAGTAAGTTTTTTTGACTCTTGAAACATTGTTCAATCCTTCAAGCCTTTTGCAGTCAGGGAAAATCACATATGGCTTTATGGCTTTTCCCATACGGTTTATGCCCAGCAATCTTTGCTTTATATAACGGGGAAACTGTAATCAATTTTTCAGCCTTTTCTCTCATTTGTCTTTCTCTCAACTCACCATTGCCTTATAGTGCCCGTGGGGTTTTCACCAATAAAACTCTCTCACCATTGCCTTATAGTGCCCGTGAGGGTTTTCACCAATAAAACTCTCTCATTTATTTTTCTCTCTTTACAATGGCTGAGGCATCACCCGTGGTATACTCACTTAGCATTCTCGAAAGTTGATCAGAAGATCTTAGCAGGGAAAGGTAAAAAGAGTTATTCTACTGAATTACAACTTTTGGAACCATTTTGATGGAACAACCATAAAAAATAAAATAAAATCATGCCCCAGTTTCTTTGAATATTGGGGAAATGTGGATTTTTGTTTTGGTGTGACCGAACCCCAAAGTGAGGCTGCCTACGTATCCTTTCGGAATCAGGCAAGACGTAGTTCAACTAACATGAACTTGTTTTGATGATTTTTTTTTCTATTTTTCTTCGATTTTTTTTTTTGAATTTTTTTTGAAGTACATTGGTTCCAAAAGAAGGGAAAACAAATAAATATAAACAAGGTTTCAAAGGGCTACCTAGGGTTGACCAGTGTTTGGGTAGCGAGAATGATAGCCTTTCATCATCCGAACCTGAGAATGCTAAGTATAAAAGTGCCCCCACAGAGACATGTCAAACATAGTATCTCTTGACCGCATCTGCGTTGACGGATATATCTGCCACCTTTCTTTTTATATCTGCCAAGTGTAGAGCTCCTTTTGACAATATTTTCTTGATGAGGTAAGGACCTTGCCAATTCGGGGAGAACTTTCCTTTTTCTTCTTCCCGGTGCGGAAAGATATGTTTCAAAACAAGTTGTCCTACCTCAAATTGTCTTGGGCGCACTTTCTTGTCGTAAGTGCGTTTCATTCTTTGTTGGTATAATTGACCAAAACAAACTGCCGCCAAACGCTTTTCATCAATTAAACTCAATTGTTCCAATTGTGACTTGACCCAGTCAGTGTCTTCGATCCCTGCTTCAACAATGATTCGGAGAGAGGGAATTTCAACTTCAACAGGTATGACCGCTTCAGTGCCATAAACCAACAAGTAGGTCATTGCGCCAACTGATGTTCGGACAGTTGTCCGGTATCCCAAAAGAGCAAAAGGAAATTTCTTGTGCTATTGTCTAGACCCTTGGACCATCTTCCTAAGAATCTTCTTGATGTTCTTATTCGTAGCTTCAACAGCTCCATTAGATTTGGGCCGGTAAGGAGTAGAGTTGAAATGCCCAATTTTAAATTGTTCACATACCTCCCTCATCATATGACTATTCAAATTAGCAGCATTATCCGTGATAATGATTTTTGGAATACCGAAACGACAGATGATGTTGGAGTGAACAAAGTCTACTACTTCTTTCTTGGTAACTGCTTTCAATGTAATAACTTCCACCTATTTGGTGAAGTAATCAATTGCAACCAAGATGAATCTGTGCCCATTTGAAGCTTTTGGCTCGATTGGGCTAATGACGTCCATTCCCCAAGCAACAAAAGACTAAGGAGCTGACATAGGATATAACTGTGAATGAGGCGAGTGAATCAAATCACTATGAATTTGACACTGGTGGCACTTGAGAACAAAACGAAAGTAATCTCATTCCATAGTAAGCCAATAATATCCTACCCAAAGGATTTTCTTTGCTAGAACATATCCATTCATGTGCGGACCACAAACTCCTAAATGCACCTCATTCAAAATCATTTCAGCTTCTTTGGCATCCACACATCTCAACAAATTCAAATCCGGAGTTCTTTTGTATATGATTTCCCCACTCAATAGAAACCATTAGAGAGTCTCCTAATAGTTTTCTTTTGATCCCTATTAGCATGTTCCGGATATTCTCTTGTTTTCAGATATTGTTTAATATCACGGTACCATGGTTCACCATCTAGTTCTGCTTCAATTGTATTGCAATAACCATGTTGATCCCGAATTTGAATTTCTAATGGATCAATGTGAGTATTACCCGGATATGGGAGCATTGAGGCCGGGGTGGCCAAGGTATCAGCTAATTCATTGTGAAACCTGGGAATGTACCTGAACTCGATGGAATTGAACCTTTTGCTAAGATCTTCCACACATTGTCTATATGGAGTGAGCTTGATGTCTCGAGTCTCCAAATCACCTTGAGCTTGGCGAATAAGAAAATCAGAATCTCTCATCACCAACAGTTCATGCACATTTAGGTTTATTGCCATGTTCAGACCCGTGATACAAGCTTCATATTATGCCGTGTTGTTTGTACAGAAGAAACGAAGTCGCGCCGTGGCAGGGTAATGTTGCCCAGTAGTTGATATAAGAATTTCTCCAATCCCTATGCCTTTGATGTTGACAGCCCCATCAAAGTATAGTTTCCAAGTTTGCATGTCATCTTGGACTACTTCTTTAATTAAATTAACATCTTCATTATGTGTTCAAAGATTCATACCCATCATCAACCGTGGTTTTTGCCAGATGATCGACCAAAGATTGTGCCTTCATGGCAGTACGAGTGACGTAAACGATATCAAACTCTGTGAGCAGGATTTGTCACTTTGCCAATCTACCAGTTGGCATCGGTTTCTGAAATATGTACTTCAAGGGATCCATTCAGGATATGAGGTAAGTTGTATAGGCCAAAAGAAAATGCCTAAGCTTCTGAGCGACCCAGGTTAAGGCATAACATGTCCTTTCCAAAAGAGTGTATTTGGCCTCATAAGTAGTGAACTTTTTGCTCAAATAATAGATTGCTTGTTTCTTTTTGTATGTGGCATCATGTTGATCCAGAACACAACCAATGGAACTATCCATTACTGACAGTTATAAAAACAGAGGCCTACCAGGTTCCGGAAGGACCAAAACAGGGGAATTTGACAAATATTCTTTGATCTTATCAAAAGCTTCTTGGCACTCATCTGTCCACTTGATAGCAGCGTTTTTTTTCAACAACTTGAAAATGGGCTCACATGTGGTTGTAAGCTGCGCAATGAACATGCTGATGTAGTTTAAACTCCCGAATAAAAACATGAATTCTTTTTTATTCTTTGGGGGAGGCATCTCTCGAATGGTCTTTATCTTTGAGGGATCCAAATCAATGCATCTTCGACTAACTATAAAACCCAAAAGCTTCCCAGAAGGAACTCCAAATGCACATTTGGCTGGATTGAGTTTGAGATTGTACCTTCGTAGCCTTTCAAAGAACTTTTTCAAGTCTTGCACCTGGTCATCTTGTGTTCTGGACTTAATGATCACATCATCAACATACACTTCATTCTCTTGGTGCATCATGTCATGGAATATGGTAGTCATGGCCTTCATGTAAGTTGCCCTTGCATTCTTCAAACCGAATGGCATGACCCTATAACAATATGTTCCCCATGGAGTTGTGAAGGCGATCTTTTCTGCATCTTCTTCATCCATCAGAATTTAGTGATATCCGGCATAACAATCCACAAAAGATTGGGTCTCATGTTTAGCACAATTGTCAACAAGGATATGAATGTTGGGTAAGGGAAAGTTGTCTTTTGGACTTGGTTTTTTTAAATCCCTATAGTCAACACAAACTCTGATTTTTCCCATCCTTCTTCGGTACTGGCACAACATTTTCTAACCATGTGGTGTATCGGACGACCCAAATCACATTTGCACTTAGTTTCTTCGTGATTTCTTCTTTAATATTATCACTAATGTCTGTCTTAAAATTCCTTTGTTTTTGCTGGATTGGTGGAAAATTAGGATATGTGGGAAGCTTATGAACAACTAAATCGGCACTCAGACCCGGCATGTCATCATATGACCAAGAAAATATATCTCTGTACTCGAACAAAACTTGAATTATGCCATCTCTAGTATTTTGTTCAATATGAATGCTTATTTTTGTTTCTATGGTTTCTTCAGGACTTCCCAGGTTAATTGCCTCAGTTTCGTTTAAGTTAGGCTTATTCTCAAATTGATCCAATTCCATTTTTATTTCCTTAAAATCCTCATCTTCATCATACTCAACTTCTTGATTCATTATTTCGTGATTAGACAACTTTTTAAGATCTGGGCATGAATTCTGCATGCATGTCATGTTTTTAAAGCTAGCATTAACAAAGCTGAAAATGATAAGAAATTAACAAAAATTAGGGAAAGTAAAAGACAAAATTTTACTATGAAATTAGAACTTCATTTCATTGAATTTGAAAGGATAGAGGGATTAGCATCAAACAAAGCAATTAAACTAAAATATTTGGATTACAACCCTTAAAATAATCCAAATATGGAAAAAAGCAACAAAACAGACTACCAAGACNTCACCAACTTGAACCATATTGATCTCATAGAACATCTCCTTAAGACCCTGGCAAACTTCATCAATGTCATCCTGAGTAGAAGGATTTTGGACTTCTTCAAATTGTTGCTTGACAAAAGAGTATGCAATGTGAGAGATTGGTTTGGACAAATTCCAACCATTCTTTTTGCGGGCCTTGGCTCTGGCTATGTCATTTGATGTTGGTTTAAAACCCAAACCAAAGGTATCTTTCTTCAAAATGGAGAAACAGGGTTCACAATTCCCTGCAGAGAGGATCCTAATCCTTTTCCTGGTTCATAGTCGTTCCTTAACATCAGCGAAGCTACCATCACAGATGTGGCTGACAGACGGGGATGCAGAATTGGCTTTCCTTGTTCCACTTGGTCTACCTCAATCGCCTCAAACGCTTGATATATGATGGATTCANTCCCCATGAACAACAATTTCTTGCCTATCATACTCGAATTTGACCATTTGATGTAGGGTGGATGGTACAGCTCTGGCCATATGGATCCACGGCCTTCCTAGAAGAAAATTATAGGAAGTTTTCATATCCAACACTTTAAAGACAATGTTAATATCAACCGGGACGATTGTCATGGTGAGTTCGATTTCCCCAATAGTGTCTCTTCTTGAACCATCAAAAGCTCTGATGCTGACATTACTAGTTCAAATTCTGTTAGTATCAATGTTCAGCTCTTGTAGAGTAGTAAGAGGGCATACATATACACTTGAGCCTCTGTCAATCATGACTCCTTTTACGTAATGCCCTTCACATTTGAACATAATATGCAAAGATTTATTGTGACCAGCCCCTTCCACAGGTAAATCATCATCGCTGAAAGCAATTCTATTTACTTTAAAGAATCTTTCAGGCATTTTTTCTAGCTGATTGACCGTTGTCTTTTCTGAGACATATGCCTCGTTCAAAGTTTTGATCAACACACGACGATGTTCTTTCGAGTGCAAAAGCAGAGATAACAAGGATATTTGAGCAGGGGCTTTCCTTAATTGGTCAATGATTGAGTAGTCTTGCATTTTCATCTTCTTAAGGAATTCCTCCGCTTCTTTTTCTACAACGAGTTCTTTCACTGGCAAGTATTTTCCCTTGCTTGCTTAGCTTTTCTCAATTCCTCTGGTGAGTAGTACCTTCCAGAGCGGGTCAAGCCCCCCATTTCATCTGCTTATTCAACTATCTATTTTCCTTTGTATGTCATGACAGTCTTGTTATAATTCCAGGGAATAGCTTTTGTGTTTGTCACTGGGAGTTGTGCAACAAGTCGGATCACAACTGGCTCTGTTATATTTCTGAAAATATTTTTCGGAACGATCTTTTGAATTCCCCTAGGGATGTAAAGTTTTGGCCTACCCAATTGAATCTCAACCTTTTTTGTGCTTCTAGGGACATAGAGAATCATTTTTTCAGAACCTACCAAGTCCAAACTAGAACTCGCACCTTTCACAATCAACGGTGCCAATCGCGGCGGGCTTACTATAACTTTTTGTTCTTTCCCTATGGTTCCAACAGCCATCTCTGTCTTACCAGACTGCTTATAATCCCGATCATCACAAATCATCCCAAAATAATGTGTATTATCATGAGCTAGGAGCGGATTGTTTGTGATATTAAGAGTATACTCATTGTTTGTTTTCACAATTGCCTTTGCTTCAATCAAATTTTCAATGGCTTTCTTTAATGTCCAACAATTGTCAGTACTATGACCTTGGGTGTTAGAGTGATACCCACATCCTGTATTGGAATCAAAACCTTTTGAATTTGGATTCACATAACACGGCATGACAGGTTCAATCAACTTCAATTGCATCAACTTTCGAAATAGGCTTGTATATGATTCTACGATTGGGGTGAAATCTTTCTTTGGCTCCTCCTCTCTCACATATCCTTATTGGGGACGAGTATTATATGATGCCTGAAAATTCAGGCACAGTTGACGAGAGTTTTGTGGAATCGGTGCCCGCCATTGTTGGTGATTGGGAGGTCTAGCATAAGCCTGGGCATTGAACACTGTGTATTGTTTCGGGGGAACTGAGTACCGGGGACCCTGAGGTGGATAGTAATGTTGAGGAGAATTGGATTGTTCTTATTGGAATTGCACATAAGAAGGAACTATTCCTCTTTGAACTCTCCCGAACCCAGATGCCATCATGGATCCTTCCTCTTTCTTTTTCCGATTTCCGAAACTGCCTGACCCACTTTGAATTTCTTGTGTGGTCGCCTTAAGGGCTGCCAGACTCACAATTTTTCTCGATTTCATTCCATTCTCAACTATTTCACCAATATTAATCGCCTCAGTGAAAGGCTTACCAATGGCGGCCAACATGTAATGGAGGTAATTAGGATCCTGAGCTTGGAGAAAATAGTCAATCATTTCTGCCTCTTTCATTGGTGGTTTGACCCAAGCAGCCTGCTCTCTCCACTTGATTGCATATTCTCTAAAGATTTCTGTTGTTTTCTTCTTTATGTTGACGAGAGAGAAGCGATCTGAAATTATATCAATATTGTACTGAAATTGTCGGACAAAATCTTGAGCCATGTCGTTCCAAACATACCAGTGAGAGATGTCTTGATCTATGAACCACTCTGAAGCAATTCCTGTCAAACTTTCCCCAAAATAAGCCATGAGTAATTCTTCTCTACCTCCTGCTCCCCTTAATTGGTTACAATACCTCTTCAAATGAGCAACGGGATCACCATGCCCGTCATACTTGTCAAACTTGGGGGTCTTGAAGCCAGGTGGTAAATGGACATGGAGGAACATGCATAGATCGTTAAACGAAACACTCTTGTGGCCTCCCAAACCCTGTATGTTTCTCATGGTTTGTTCCAAGCTCTTTATTTTTCTAGTCATTTCCTCTTGTTCCATATTCTTGTCAGGCTTTTCGATCTCAACTAGGAACATGTTCTGAGGGGTATGCTTGTATGAATATGGAACCTTGAAAGTCAGTTCTGGAGAGTAATGATGGGCATCGTGAGCATTCAATTGTGGATCATTTTTATACTTTTGAGCAAGAGCCGATTGAGGGACATTGAAAGTATGGACAATGGATATAGTAGGTTGGTCAATTCTGAGGGTTAGGGTTGGAGGACGTGGAATAGAGTTACTGGGGATAGTGGGAAGGTTAATACTCGGACTAAATCCAGGTCCAGGTTGGTACAATGGGTTACTTGTTATGGAGATGGGCACTTGATTTGCAACTGACACATTATGAAGATTATCCGAAGGCCTTATGGGTAGTGAGGGCAGTGCCTGTCCATTCACCCAAGCTTGGTACATCTCTGCCAATTGTTGCTTCAACACTCTTACTTCTTCAACCAGTCCCGTACCTTGTTCGGACGATTGTCCATGGGCATCATCAATATCTGATGCATTCTCACTGTTGTTTGCCATTTTACTTTTTCCTTTTGATCTCGTGTTGTAAGGGTGAGTCGCCAGTTTAAACCACAAACCAACCACCTCTGTTTAACTTTATCATTTAAAATGACAAACAATAAACGTATTAGAGTTAGGCATTTTGCAGATATTAATCACACGTTGTATGTCATGCACCTAATGCCATTTTCATTTCTAAAATGAGCATGGAAGGCTTCATGCTTCATCCCGGCTTATTGATTATTTCCTCTTGAATTTAATGCTCTTTTTATTTCCCTTTTTTCAATTTTTTTTAATTATGTCTATGATCGCAACCGATGAGCATTGCCTACGTATCATGACGCCGCATGAATCAGACAATTACGTAGTTCAGGGAAATCTGAAATAAAGTAAATAAACTAACTCTTATTCTTATACAATTCATACCATGAATGCTCCTAACAAAGAAAATATGTCTTTGAATTTCTAAGTTTGTTTTTGGAAGACTTCTAAAGTAGAAAGAAAATATTTTTTTTATGAATTTTAAATTTGTTTTTTGGGAATTTCCGAAAGAAAGGCTTCTAAATAAGAACGAAAATATTTTTGGATTTTGAGAAGAAATTAAAAGAAAATATTTTTGAATTTTTGAAAAGTGGGGGCCGGACCCGATGAAGGTTGCCTACGTATCTCACATCCGGTGAGAATCAGACCCGTGAAGTTCGGTTAAAATAATTAAAAATACTATTTTAAAAATTGTGATTTTACGCACCAAAACCCTGTTAAAAAATTTTATTTTTTAAAAAATGAGTACTTTATGAAAACTTGGGGGATATTTTCTCTTTCCCTCTCCTCTGTTCAATCAATCTATCCTAAAGCCGGTCAACATTTGAGTAAAGCCTATCAAATAATGTTACATGTAGCACAGAAAAATGAATATGCTGGTCTGAAAAATTGGTACATGTCCTAGATGGGCCCGACCCCTGTGCCGAGTCCCGCTAAGTTCAATGCACATGATGCAAATAAAGATTAGCCTACTAGGGGTATTCATTGCTTGTGGCTTGTTCTTTTATGTTTTCAAATACTAAAGGATATTGTATCTAGACCTGGCTTACCCGGGCCGACAACCCGAGCCGAGGAGCGTCAAGCGTCACCAATAGTAGAACAACAATGGCTAGCTAACGGCTCTCCCGCCTAAATATGTGTGACTAAATCCTTCACCAGAAGCTGGTAGGCTAACTAGCTTTATCTCAAGAAAAAAATTATGTGATGCTGGTAGGCAAACACAACATAACTACCTATCAGAGGACTCAGAGGGGTGCGAGAGAGGATACAATTTATACCACAATTCAAATAAATATTAAAGCGGTAAATAAGCGACAAATAGCACATTAGGCTCCCAAACACAATAATATCCAAACATGATAAAAGCCAAATAATAATCAATATACAAAGCTCAAATTCTTATTAATTATCCCCAGCAGAGTCGCCAGAGCTGTCACACCTCTTTTTTTTTACCACAAACCCTATTAGGAGGTTGCGTTGGAAGAGTTTTTCCAATTGAAGTGACGTTTTGAAAAGGGATTATTTATTATTCAGAGTCGCCGCTTGGAATTGAGTTTTGGTGTTTCAAGTCACCTTTTATTGAATCCTTATCAAAAGGAAGATTTGACTCCTAATTCATGGTCTACGAAAACAGAAGACTGAGTAAGGAATTCTGTTGACCGAGGAGAAGGTGTAAGGCACCCCTCGAGTCCCGTGGTTCTAGCACGGTCGCTTTATTGACTAATGTAAGGCTTAAATCAATTTTTTAGCTATTCTTGTATTTTATTGATTATGACTTATTTATTACCGCTTAATTAATTATTATCTCTTATTAATTATATTCACCAAGATGCAGAACGCACACAAGGTACTTCTTTGAAATTAAATGTTAAACCAAGATACGGAATGTACACATGGTTATAACATCCCTTAGGTCTCACGAGTCATGAGCAAGTCTAGTAGAGTCTTGCGGATCGGAACAGAGACGTCTGTACTTATCTTCGAGAGGCTACAAGGTTGTTAGGAGTACTTCCCTTCTTGATTCCTCATCGTGCGATTTGATTCCTTTAAGGCTTATGCCTATGTTTATTCCTACTCAATCTTACGCATTGCGAGCACTTGCTTTGAATCAGGAATTTGAGGAATTAAAATGGTGCTACGGATGTAAGTCGAGATGTTTCCATGTGTAATTGGTTGGGGGCTGTTGTTATGGCCCTGCAGAAGAATAATATGTTGTTTCAGCTCAGTAGTTGTGTTTCTAGGAGCCTTAAGACTATGCTCAGGTAGTGATGATGCTTGCGATTGGTTAACGCGCAATGTCGATACGATGATAGAATTCTTGCCCGTATGTTGGGGGTGATAAAGTAGTAAGACTTGGTGTCTTCAAATGAGGTGGGATATGCACCTGTGACGTTAAGTCGTCGTCATCAATCGATTGGAATGTGTTATGTTTGTCGGTGCTATGGTTTCTTCGGTTGCGTGGGGTCAGAGTATTGAGAAGAAGTATTGAAGAATGCGGTTGGTAGAGACCGTGAGGTGCGGTGGTTCAGTACCGGATAAGTGTTGATAATGAAGGCAACTAAAGAAAGGTGATCTTCGGAGAGTTTGAAGTCGTGATGATCTACTGGTTTAAGAGCTACAGAGAATGATCCTGAAGTGACGCTAGGCAGTGGTTCCATTTCTAGGAGGACATGTGTAAGAAGCGGAAGTCGAGCAGTCGCAGAGTGGGGGAGCGGTAGCGTAGCTTGGAATTTTGAAGATATTGTCGTGCATTTAATGGAGGTCCATGAGGAGCGGACGGACTAGTAAAGTTGTTAAATGAAGCAGGGCTTAGGATGGGGTATTGAAGTCGCAGAGAGCGTGCATTTCAGCGTCGTTGGAAGGTATCCGCAGGTGATTTCCATAGGCGGGTTATCTCCTGTGAATAGGTTAGCGGTGGCATGGTTCGCAGGTCTCTGTGAGGGGTTATTTCTAGTGGCTATTCGGTAAGAGGCAGAGGATGTGAATGGTGCTAGAGAATCTGAGTATTTAGGGAGTGCTAGCAAGAGAATTAGGAAGAATTGGACGGATTGGTTGAGCAAGATCGTGCTATCTGAGGAGAAAGAATCTCGGCAGGGTCTGGATTGGTGCAACGAGTAGCTTCGGGCTTAGAAGGGGAGTCCCACCATCTGCAGTTGGGTTGTAGAGTTGTCTTCTCATAGGGTTTCGGATTGTCAGCGTGTTGGCAAGTTATTTCATCTAAGGGAAAGGATTAAAATGGTGATTGTGCGTGGGATTTGATAAATGTGTGCAAAAGTTGGCCCCGTTGGGCTAGGGTTAGGCTTTGGAAGATTCAGAATTTTGCTTAAGGCATAGGTGAGTTGTGAGGATAGTGAATCAGTCACGTTTTTCATTGAAAAGGGTGTTCATGTGCTAGGAGAGCCTTGGAGTTGATTGTATTCAGGTCCAGTCAGAGTGGGTGACTCTCAATAGCAGTCCTAGTGAGTTCAAAAGTTAAGAATGCGGCGTTTAAGGGTTTCAGAAAGCAGTATGGTCGAGAATCGATCCTTTGCAGAGTAATTTCTGAGAAAAAGGAGGAGGGTTGGAATGTTCTATGATATGTTTCAGTATGCAGGATAGTATTGGAGGAGTGAGAGAAATAAACTCCAGATTGTAGAAAGATTTTCAGGAGGGTATGAGACAGGTTGCGTGATCTAAGCAGCATAGTCTCGTGAATCAAGGTCACTCGGGATGAGTGAGGGTTGAGTCTGCTATAAGTTGAAGGAAGTTTCTATTGTTCCTGAAGCAGTTGAAGATGATTAAAAGAAGATAGATTGATTAGCCATGGTTGAAATGGCACATTTACGGCAGTGATCAGTTCCTTTGATGTGATTAAGTTAAGCATGTGGTTTGTGCCGGTGTGTGCGGTGCTTGTCCGCCGTCGTAATGGATTTCATGTGGGAGAATTTGAGTGATATGGCATATCAGGTGTAGGCGGATCCCGGAAGGGTATGGTGTTATAGACTACTACTTAAGGATTTGCATGTTGGGTGATTGTGGGGATTCACTCGTGTGTTGAGATGGTTCTCTTGAATTGAGTTAAGTAAAAGGTTTCTATATGATGAAGGGTTCACCCTACTGGTGGTTCAGAAGTTATGATGGAATTCTTGCACTACCTCATATTGGCATGTTAGGTGTGGTAGGTAGTATGTAACTGGGAGTAAGAATCGATATTGTGGTTCGGTGTTAATAAGGATTTCATGAGCTCGGAAGAGCAAAAAAAGTGATTCGAAAGTTCAAAGTAAGCTGGTGTTATCTTCAGTGTCACCTGAGATCGATATTCGATGGAAGAGGCTTTGTACCCTAGTCATGGGTTCTTGATGTGTTTTGCTGCCTTAATGTGGTCGGTGTTATGGATGGGCAGATTTGTTGCCTTTGGTAGAGGGTCTTAGAAGCATGAAAGTGAAAAGATTGTATAAAGTGTGACATGTATTCACTTGATGGATTGAAGATTTGGACTGATTTTAAAGAAGTGCGATATTGCTTAATTGAGAATTCATGCCTGGAAGGCGTTTAGTTCAGTTGTTGTGGATTGCGGGGTGTTTGTCCCCACTATGATGGTTGTTCTCGCGTATTATGAGAGAAAGTGGGTTAATGTGGACCCAGGTGAAGCTATTAGCTAAGTTTGGCGCGAGCAAGGTAGACTCGATGTTTGTGGATGGATTTAAATATGATTATGGGTTCTGTATGAGCCAGGTATGTTCATTTCAGTAGAGTGTTTTTCATGGAAAGGTATTAGGACAGCAGATGTTGTTCCGTCTTCGTCAAATTCAAGTAATATTGATTGTGCCGTGTGGGTTATGAAACGTCTTGATAATTTCCTATGTGTTGAGGTCCCACGTAGTAGGGATGTTATGTGAGCAGGATAGCTCTTGAGGTCCAGAGTGTGTGTATATATATATATCGCACCTCAGTTGTGCTTGAGTTTTGTAGTATGCGGCTTTATCAGTCTCCCCAGGATGGTATTATACATTTAGCGTGCTTGTGACTGATATTTGGTAATGTGTAATAGTGATCAATTCAGCTCTGTGTATATTTCCTTATGTGAATTTTATGATGGGATCGGGTGGCACAACGCCACGGGTATGTTATTTGGATCGGGTTACACGCCGCAAGAGTGTGATGATGACAAGGGTTAATGTATATTTATTTTCTTATGTTTTACTTCCTATTTTCTAAGAAAAGTTCATATTAGTTGCGTGAGTTGAATAGTCTCTTCCTGAGTCATTTCTTATCTATCATGTTCGAGTTATGGCCTATCGGCGTGATGTGGTATCATGTGAGGCTGTTGGTCATGTTTGAGGTGATTTGTTGTCTGAGCAGTTCACACTGGGAGAGACGAGATTATCGGATCAGGGATCAGTGCGATAAGGTTATGTGAAGTGTATATTAAAGAACAAATACCACTATTCAGGTTCGTAATGAACTGATGATTCGAGTCAAGATGAGTTACTCAACGATTTGTTAACTCTTCAGTTGGGTATGAATTTCTTCACGTTTCCTCCGTTGTGGTGGTAATGTCAGCATTATAGCGGGATGTATGTATATTTGTTATGAGGTGCATCGGGAGCACCAGATTAGTGAAATTTTGGCTATTAAGGTTCAGGGACTGTCATTGTGGTCAGATTATGAGTTATCCGGTGCATGGTGCTGATTCAGCAAAGGTATGCGGTCATGTTCTGGTACATCGTGTAGTAGTTGATACGGTGGTTATATATTGGAACTAGGCCTGGCAGAGAAATTTCAGGTGTTTGAAAGAATTCTGAGCTTATTATATGGATAAAAGAAGAAATCTTCAGATTTGATCAAGCTAATGTACTCAACTGGGTTGTGGTAGCACGGGCAGGTGCTCGAGGTATTAAACAGTGATTTCAGATAACTCCAGAGCAGTTCTTGGCACGTTTGAGGACGAACGTCTGTTTAAGTGGGGGAGAATGTAACGACCCGACCGGTCGTTTTGAGCTCTAGCGCGTCGTTCAGCGGTTTGAAGTCGTGAGCAACTCCATTTAAGGTATTATGACTTGTAGGTGTGGTCGGAATTGAATTTCAGGAAGTTTAGAGTTAGTTTGGAAAGAAAATTCTCATTTCAGAAGCCTTAAGTTGGGAGAAACAACTAAGATTGGAATTTTGAGTAAATGACCTCCGAATCAGGATTTGAAGGTTACAGCAGGTTCGTATGATGATTTCAAGCTTGGGCGTATGTCCGTTTCGGGTTTTGGATAACCCGGGAGCATTTCGGCGTATATTGTAGAAGTCAGCATTTTTGAAGAAAATTTCCTAAGTTTGGCTTGAAGCGCATTTCAGTGATGTTGATGTCCGTTTAGGATTCCGAGTCTGGGAATAGCTTCGTATGGTGATTCTGGAGTTGGGAGCGCGATCGGAAGTGAATTTGGATGTCTGTAGGTCATTTTGGAGACACTTGGCTAAAGATAGAAATTTGAAGGTTTTTGAGAAATCCGACCGAAATGTAAATTTTGATATCGAGGTCGGAATGCGATTCCGGAAGTTGGAGCAGGTCCGTAATTTCGAATATGACTTGTGCGCAAATTTGAGGTCAATCGGACGTGATTTGATAGGTTTCGGCATCGGATGTAGAAGTTGGAAATTTATAAGTTCATAAAGTTTGAGTTTGAGTGTGATTCTTGATTTCGGCGTTGTTTGATGGGATTTGAGGCCTTGATCAAGTCCGTGGGATGCTATGGGACTGAGTCGTGTGATTTGGACGGGGCCTCGGGTGTACTTTTGAGGCAAGTTCGGACCAGTTTTCTCTATTTTGTTGCTGTTGTTTTCTGGTGTACCTGGTGTGCTATGTGATCGCGGTCCCTTGTGTGCGATCGCATAGAAGGAAATTTAAGGGCTGCTAGTTTGGCTTGTGCGTTCGCGGAGAAGGGAGTGGGAACATGGTGTCTTGGGTTGTGATCTCTACGCGAACGCGGGGTCAGGTGTGCGAACGCGTAGATGAAAGGGGAGCTAGGAGCCCTTTGGCCTATGCGAACGCGGGGAGGAGATCGCGAACGCGGAGTGTTGGCTCGAGGAGGCTATGTGAACACGCTCAGGGTGTCGCGAACGCAGAGAGTAATTGGGGCCTGGGCAGATTAGTTTATATACGAAATTTTGGTCATTTCCTCACTATTTTCATCTTGGCATGGCGATTTTGGGAGGCTTCAAAGGGGTATTTTCATCATGCATATCAAGGTAAGTAAATTCCTCCCGTTTTTAAGTTAAATACAAGATTATATGCACGGATTATACATGAAAATTAGTAGGAAATTGGGAAATCTTAAAGGAACCTAGAAAATGGTAATTTGGGTTTTTAGCCACGAATTTGAGCA
This sequence comes from Nicotiana paniculata, assembly GCA_005239505.1. NCBI lineage: Eukaryota > Viridiplantae > Streptophyta > Magnoliopsida > Solanales > Solanaceae > Nicotiana > Nicotiana paniculata. Next base: position 49,572 of record ML338015.1, on the reverse strand, counting down.
GGGAATTTAGAGTAAATTGTATATTTGAACTAGTAAAGCTATGGGTAGAACGTATCTTCGAGAAATTTCGGATTTTGGGCACGTGGGCCCAAGGGAATTTTGGTCATTTCACTGAGCGGAGTTGGGAAATTATATAATTTGGAATTTTTGCGAAAATTATAGTATATTTTCATTGGTTTGTCGTTGTTTGGATAGTTTCTGAGCATTGTGCAACGATTTGAGTCGTCGAAAGGGTTTGGAGGCCGGTTATGGAATTTTTGAGCGAGGTAAGTCTCCTTTCTAACTTTGTGAGGGGGAATTGTCCCTCAGGTGAATTAATTAAGTGTGTGCTATTATCTTCGGGAGCTACGTACGCACGAGGTGACGGGAGTCCGTGTGTAGCTACTATTATGCCATGTCTGGGTAGCCTAGGACCCACTAGCATGCCTTAACTGTTGTACCTATGATTTTTTCTGTGATATTAGACTGCAAATATAATCGAAATTGTAATTGAATGACTAAGGGAGATTTGAGTTTATTTTTCTAAATCATCTAAAAAGAGAATTGATTTCCTTCGCGGGCAATTGTATTTCCGGATAAGGTTGTATTATCAAACATTATAAAAGCTTGGCAAGTGATTTCGAAAAAGGGATTTAAATACTATTTTTGTAGTTTTTAAAAGAGAAATCTGTCATTTACTTGGGAACTTGTTTTCCCGATGTATTCGGGGTGGACTGTTGATTGTGCATGACTGCATGTGACCGCTTCGCAATTTACATTTCGCGAGCGGAGTGTTATTTCCCCCACCCTCATGGGAGCGGGACGTACGCCACGGCGGATTGAAAGATGCACTTATGATTCGGGCCGTTCGACCCTCGGCAGTGCATAGACATGATTATTTTATTGAAAGATGCACTTTTGGTACGAGCCGTTCGATCCTCGGCAGTGCATAGAAATGAGTATTTTATTAGGAGGTGCACTTTTGATACGGGCCGTTCAATCCTCGGCAGTGCACAAAGATGATTATTATGACGACTCAGGCCGATTGTCCTTATACCGTATGCGCATGTTAAATTGTTAAATTTTTTTCATGGATTTTTTTTAAGTGATAAGATTTTTGGGGGAACAATAAAGAGGAAATCGTTTATTTAAGATATTTGGGGGAAAATGAGGAAGTGGTGACTGTTTGTTTACTTCCACTATTTACTTGGATTTCAGTACCTTATATATTTGCTGTTTTACTACCTTTGCATGCCTATCGTGTTCATCACATGCTGTTAAATTAAATTGCTGGACCTTAGTGAGTGTCTAATTCGACCTCTCGTCACTACCTCTATGAGGTTAGGCGCGCGACTTACTGAGTACACGTTGTTTTTGTACTCATGCTACACTTGCTGTGCATTTTTATTGCACAGGTACCTTCATAGTTACATGGGTGGTTGGAGACTTAGGCGAGCTGCATCATCCGGAGGCGATCCGCAGCTGACGGAGTCTCCCTCGTACTGTATTTATTTTTATTTTAAATTTCCTTGTCCAATTTGTATTTTGGACAGGATTTGTGATGATTGTATAAATTCCTAGAAATTGTTCATGTACTTGTGACACCGGGTTCTGGGATGTGTTGGGATATGTTTGCTAAAGTGTAATATTCAAACCACTTTTTTATTCTACATATTTTATTTAGTTAATATGTAATAAAGTGAAAGGAAATGCTTTTCATAAATGTTAAAAACAGGAAATTATTTCAATTAATTAATGATTGGCTTGCCTGACAATGGTGTTCGGCGCCATCGCGACCCTAGTAGGTTTTGGGTCGTGACAACGTGAGTTGTTCACGTAGCACGTGAGTTGACCGTGTGGATCCAGGTATTGATATGATGGCCTGATTGTGATGATATTCATACCATAGCGCGTGAGTTGTCCGCGTAACACGTGAGTTGACCGTGCGGGTCCAGGTATTGACACTATAGTGTGTGAGTTGTTCGCGTAGCACGTGAGATGACCGTGTGGATCCAAGTATATATATGATGGCACGTGAGTTGTCCGTGCTTAGCGTTTGTGCTTTGGGAGCCCCTCCGGAGTCTGTACACACCCCAGTGAGCGCAGAGTGTTGAGTGTATTGAGTGTTGAGTGCAAGCGATGAGTGATGGAGTGACATTACTGTGAGGTCGCATTTACCTTTGTTGTTGCAGTTATCTGTTAAATTTCTTTGTGGCATTTACAGAGTTATGAAATTTACCTGTTATTTTTAAATTGTGAAAATAAATAATTGGGCTGTTTTACTTAGCTCATCACTACTACTCAGTTCCTTAGTTATTTCTGTTATTACTGAGTCGGCTGTACTCATACTACACCCTGCACTATATGTGCAGATCCAGGGGAGTTGGAAGGCGGCGATCGTTGAGTTTAGGCCGTCTATCTATGGAGACTGCAAGGTAGCTGCTAACGTACGCAGGACCTTGTTACTTCTTTTGTCTTTTCTTCTTTTAGACAGTTATATATCCCAGTTCATAGATTTAGATGCTCATGACTTAGTGACACCCCGATGTTTGGGACCGTTTTCACACTTTATATTAATATTATTTAGAGTTGATTTAGTTTATGGAAAATTAAAATGTTGAAAAGTTTTATTTAATTCTTAAAATCAATTAATAGTAGTATTTCGAGAAGTAGGCTTGCCTAGTAACACGATAGGCGCCATCATGACCATGTATGGATTTTGGGTCGTGACAAGTTGGTATCAGAGCCTAGTTTACATAGGTCTCGCCAGTCATGAGCGGGTTTAGTAGATTCTTGCGGATCGGTACGGAGACGTCTGTACTTATCTTCGAGAGGCTGCAGAACCTTTAGGAAAACTTCACATTCTTGAATTCTTATCGTGCGGTATTGATTCAGCTTGAAGTGTAACTCTTTGAATTCCTTCCATGCATTCGTATGCACACATGAGCGCTCGGTATCAGTTGTGCATCGATGGCTTGTGATTCCCTGGAAATGAAGAAGAATTACCATCATTTATTCGGATAGCCATGTAATTATAAGTTGTCTTCTATGAAAATGCTAAGAGTTACCTTATATGAATTATGTATCAACTGCATAGCTGATGTTAAAGGTGTTCCCTTTTTTGTAGTATACTGCTCGTGAGGCCACGGTTGGCATTTTCTTTATGTTATGTTGCATCGTTGGTTCATGAATATGTTGTTAGGAGTTGTTTTGGTGTTACTCTGGTAGATGGATAGGCCCGATTACAGGGGAGACTCTGCCAAAATTTCTGAAAAATTTGGGATTTAGAAGAAAAAAAAATTTTTGGGAGATTAAGACGTGCAAAAGAAGAGATAAGTTATGTTATGTGGTTGAGGGTGAATGATCCTAAGCAGGGGAGAATGCCCCAGAAGAAAAAAAAATTTTTGGGAGATTAAGACGTGCAAAAGAAGAGATAAGTTATGTTATGTGGTTGAGGGTGAATGATCCTAAGCAGGGGAGAATGCCCCAGAAGAAAAAAAAAATTTGAAGTGCTTCAAAACTATCATGTGTGCATAGGCACGAGTTGCTATAGCCAGTTGAGACTAAAACTGTGCGTTGTTGTGAATATTAGGCCTTTTGAAAATGTTGGAGTGTAAGAAATTGATCTTAAAGTTTACTAATATGAATAAAAGAAATAATCCAAAATGAGATGATGTTGTCGAGCTTATCTCAACTATGGTAGCGTAAAATCAACCATGAGTATATGTGTAAAAGTAAAATCATCAATTTGGTAACCTGAGAATAATTCTTAGAACATTCGAGGACGAACGTTTGTTTAAGAGGTGGAGAATGTAACGACCCGGCTTGTCGTTTTAAGAATTTATGCTCCGTTAAGTGACTTAAGGTCTCGAGTAGCTTCGCAATATGTATTATGACTCGCGTGTGTGGTCAAGTTTAGTTTTCGGAAGATTCGGAATTTAAATTAAAGAAAAAAAAATCTCACTTCGAAGTTTAAATAGAAAGAGTAAACCGAAGAGTTGACTTTTGAGTAAACAACCCCGGAATGGATTTTTGATAATTCCAGTAGCTCCGTATGGTGATTTTGGGCTTAGGAGTGTGTCCGGATATTTATTTTGAGGTCCGTAGCTAAATTAGGCTTGAAATGGCGAAAATAAGAAATTTGAGCTTGGATGTTTGACCGGGGGGTTGACTTTTTGATATCGAGGTCGGAATCCAGTTCTCAAAATTTTCATAGCTTTGTAATGTCATTTATGACTTGTGTGCCAAATTTGAAGTCATTTCGGATTCATTTGATATGTTTTGCCACAAGTTTTGTAAATTGAAAAGTTGAAACTCATAAGTCCGAATCGAGGTGTTAATTGTAGTTTCGACATTGCTTGGAATGATTTGAAACCCCGAGTAAGTCCATATGATATTTTAGGAGGCGCAAACCCTCATAAGCTCATATAACACAAACCACCTAATATCTCAAATCATCTGCAAATCTCGCAGTCACCATTGAAATAGTTGTGCCAACTTCCACAAATGATCTAAAATTAAATTGCAACATATATCATTTACTAGTAAGGGAGGACTTGCTACAAAACCACATAAGGATCACACAACCTCAGAACACCCCGCGGGAGATAACCCTGCCTGCTTAGCCTCAAACTGATATCTCTCTATGCCCTTCCTAAAATCACAGATGTTACGCAATCACTTTACCCTTATACATTTAAACACAACCAACTCCTACCCTCTAGGCATCACAATACGCGGTATAAGAACCTGAAGTTGATGGCAATACCAACACTGGAGCTGTGGTCAAAGCAGCCTTGAGCTTCTGAAAGCTCTCCTCACACTCGTCTGACCACCTGAATGAAGCACCCTTCTGGGTCAATTTGGTCGAGGGCGAAGCAATAGAAGAAAACCCCTCCACAAAAAGCCACGGTAATACCCCCCCAACCAAGAAAGCTCCTAATCTCTTAAGATGAGGACGGCCTGGGATAACTCTACACCGCCTCTATCTTCTTCCGATCAACCTGAATACCCTCACTGGACACCACGTGCCCCAAGAAAGCTACTGAGCCAAGCCAAAATTCACACTTGGAGAACTTTGCATAAAACTTCTCCTCCCTCAATCTCTGAAATACAACTCTCAAATGCTGAGCATGCTCCTCCTGGCTACAAGAATATACCAGAATGTCATCAATGAACACAATAACAAAGGAACCCAAATGTGGCTGAAACACGCTGTTCATCAAATACATGAACGCTGTTGGGGCATTGGTCAGCCCAAAATACATCACCAAAAACTCATAACAAAAAACAGGAAGATATTCTTTACTCCATAACTAAACTACATAAGAGGTCCTACAATATACTCACAACTCGAGGCCATATGCCAACTCAAGACAGGAGTCAAACACTCAAATGTTCTTGTTACCTCTCTAGCCAATTCTTTTTATCATAATCAAACAATCTGAACATGTCTCACCATCAAATCACACTCACCACATAGTCGTCCAGTCACAAAATCCCATCAATAAGGACACAAATGGATATATAAGTCCCCAAATGCACGTGCTCACACAATCAAAATCTCAGCACTCAAGCCACAGATAAAACCCGGCCTCAAGTCCTCAAGACTGCCTATTATCAACATGCTAAAATCACATATCGCACCTCATCCATGGAAATCACAAGTCGTCGATGCACGGCTCATACCGAGCACTCACGTGCGCATTCGAGTACATGGAAGGAATTCAAAGAGTTACGCTTTTGGCTGAATAAATGGATTCGCACGATAAGAATTCAAGAATGTGAGATTTTTCCTAAGAGTTATGAAACCTCTCAAAGATAAGTATAGATGTCTCTGTACCGATCCGCAAGACTCTACTAAACCTGCTCATGACCGGTGAGTCATATGTAACCTAGGCTCTGATAACAACCTATCACGACCCAAAATATAAACTGGTCATGATGGAGCCTATCGTAATACTAGGCTAGCCAATTTATTGAGTATAACTTTAGGGATTTTCCAATTAATACAAAACTATCTGATATTTCATAATAATTCCCGCTTTTAAGCATTTCAAAACAATAAAAGTGGATAAAAAATTTAAGCGCAACCCCAACACCCGGAATCATCAGTCATGAGCAACTAAGAAGTAATACAATCTATTACTAGTTCCATAATATAAATAAGTCCCGAAAATAAAATATAATGACAGAATAGGAAGGAGAAAGGGTAGGTTGCGGGCGCCGTGCAGCTACCTTGCAGTCTTCGAGAATGCTCCAAAGAAAGTAAATCAGCTATCACTCAACCCCGACACCTGAATATGCACACAAGGTGCAGGGAGTAACGTGATTACGCCAACTCAGTAAGTAACAATTATAACTAAAGACTTGAGTGCAGTGACGAGCATTTAAAAATCATGTAAATCCAAATAATAAGTGACAGTAGAAATAAATGGATCAAGTCAGGAATCTACATTCCGTACATTTTATAAAACTATAGTTTTCCATTTAAAATCTCGTATAAAACATTTGTTCAACCTTATCATTAGAGGCTCAATGTAAAGAAGAGTGAAAACAGTAGTTTCATAAAATATAAGCCCCTCGGGCACAATATAACTCACAAACCAAGCCTCTCAGTCACTCGTAACTCAACTCTCAGCAGTCAATGCTCACACTCAGCATTCTCGCTCAACAGGTACCATATAATAACCGTTGCGGCGTGCAGCCCGATCCATATATAGTCGACTGCGCTCACTGGGCGTGTACAGACTCCGGAGGGGCTCCTACATACCAAGAGGTATATCATTGCGGCGTGCATCCTGATCCAATATATCTCGCTGCGGTGGGTACCCCGATCCATATATATCTCGTTGCGGCGTGTAACCCAATCCATATATATATATACATATATATATATATATATATATATATATATATATATATATATATATATATATATATATATATATATATATATATATATATATATAACACTGTGGTGTGCAGCCCGATCCATCACTATACTCACAATCCGGCTCTCGGCCTTACTCAGTCATCATTCTCACAAGCCACTCGAGCAACTAATCACAAATCACAGGTACTCGGCCAAAAATTTATCTTTCATTTGTTTGAAAACTAAGTGATAAATAGGAATGAATAGTGAACAAGTATAAATCATGACTGAGATTATACTTTTCTATCGAAACAGTGTGAGAATAGTAGTAGAACACCCCTGAGTGTCCAAACAGGTCGGCCTAAGGCCCCAAACATGGCGTACGACCCAAAATATAGTATAAATCTCTAAAATACGGAATATCATATGATTTCAAATCAAATACGCGGCTTAATAGTCGCTATGGGACGGACCAAGTCACAATCCCTACCGGTGCACGCCCGTCACCTAGCATGTGTGTCACCTCATTTGTCAAAACAATACGAAATACCTGGGTTTCATACCCTCAGGTCTAGATTTACAATCGTTACTTACCTCAAACCGGCCAAAGTCCTAACCCGCGACGCCTTTGCTTCTTGACTCGGCCTCCAATTGCTCCGAAACTCAAATCAGCCCCAAAAAAATCCCCAAATCAGCTGCAAATCCACCCCAAGCAGCCATGAAAAACACCGTCTTCTTCCTCCCAAAATACCACCAATTTTAGCTCCAAAAGCCAGGTCAAAAACATCCATTTCTCAGCCGAAATACGCAACTTAAAATCAGCTGAAAAACAGCCATCAACATTCAGTTTTTCCTCCTATAAATCCATCTCGTACCAGCTGTAAATTTACACCAAATGGCCACCATTTTCAGCTCCAAACCGACCCAAGACACACCTTTAAGCCCGCAAAAATACCACCTGAAACACCTTTGAACAACAGCTATGAAACAACTCAAAACTTAGTAGAAGAAACGAAGCAACATAGCCATAAAACAAGCCACGAAAAGCATCCAAAACAAACCCAAAAACAGCCCCAAAATCGACACCAAAACCCCAGCTGAAACGCTCATTCAAAAAAACATCGAAACCACCCCCAAAATCATGCCAAAATAGCCCCAAACTGTGCAAAAAAAACAACCATGAAAGAAGCTCCAAAAATCTAGCTCCGTCTTATTATTGGAACCACCTAAAATGTGGAAAACAATCCCCTTTCACAAAAACAGCAACTCCAAAAATTGAGCTCGGGGTTGACGTCGAGTTTTTCCAGTTGGGTCTCTGTCGTGGTCTTGCGTACCAGTCATTTGATTTTCTTTTCCTCGATTACTTGCCTCTGGTTATTGAGGTTTGTTTGATGGGAGATTCTATATTAATTCAACTCATTTGTTTTTAAAAGAAATCTTTTGCGAAGAAGGTGCGTCTATTTATTTCTTATAATGTGTTTGGCTAGTTTACATGCTTATTGTGTTGTTGTCATGTGATTTGAATTAGTTGTTGATCAAATATGTGATTAACTTTCGCGGATAAATTTAGCAAAAAATGTGTACCTAATAAATTTGCACACACATAAAAAATGACACTACGAACCTGTTCCAACTTCCGGAATTCCATTCCGACCCCGATAGCTAATTTTCCACTTCCGACCGGAGATCACCAAAAATCTAATTTCGCCAATTCAAGCCTAATTCTACTCCGGACTTCCGAATAACATTCCGATCACACTCCTATATCTCAAATCACATAACGAAACTATCCGAACCATAAAATCTACATTCCGAGATCATTCACCCATAAGTCAACTTCCGGTTGACTTTTCCAACTGATCAACCAATTTAAGAGACTAAGTGTCTCATTTCTCTCCACAACTGCTCCGAACCCGGACCAACCAACCTAACACAACATCATAGAGCTGAAACACATATAATGAAGCAGAAAATAGGTGAAAACGGGGCTAAACTCTTAGAACGACCGATCGGGTAGTTACAGTGCATGATTAGTTTAAAGCCCCGAGGGCTCGGGTGAGTTTCGGATTGGTTTCAGAATGATTTTTCATAATCATTGATTGATGGTGCTAGTATCATCACATTTGTGATGTTTTTTCACAAATGCGATAGCCGCATTGCAAAGCAGCCATCGCGTTTGCGAAGTCTGGGCTGCTGGGGTAAATTCACATTTGCGAAGAACCCTGTCGCTTTTGCGAAATGTTGGTCTTCGCATTTGCGAAGAATAGGGTCGCAAATGCCGCATTGATAGGCAACCTTCTTTTTCGCATTTGTGATAAGATGTTCGCATTTGCGGGGTTCATTTTTGCGAAGCCCCTGTCGCAAATGCTACATCTGCAACCTGTTAAGTGCTGAGAATTCAGAGACTTAGCTTCGTTTTGATATATTTTGAACCCTGGCTTCAATGAGAGGCGATTTTGTGAAGGGATTTTCATACCAAATCATTAGGTAAGTACCTCTAATCAATTCTCAACTATATTTCATGATTTTATATAAGATTTAACATCAAATTCATAAGAAATCTAGGGAAAAATTTGGAGATTTTGTCAAAGTTTTTAAAAATAAAAATTTGGGATTTGAGAGTCGAATAGGACTCGGATTTGAAAACAAAACATATATATGGACTTGTGAGGCTATGGGTAGTTAAGACCTACCCTTGGACCAGGGTTTTGACCGAGCGGACCCGAGGTTTGACTTTTTTGACTTTTTAAAAAACTAACAAAATCATAGCTTTATTAATTGAAATTATTTTTGCTTGCATCGTGTGACGTATTCAAGTCGTTGTTGGTTAGATTGAGCCGAGCGGAGGAGAATTTGTAAAAGAAAAGGCTAAATTGAGTGTTGAGTTAACCGAATTGAGGTAAGTGTTTTGCCTAACTTTGTTAAGGAAATTTTCCCCACTATATGACATTGCTTGCTACATGCAGGGGTGATACATATATGAGGTGACGAGCATATATGTATGTGACGAGGTTAATCATGCTCGGGGGTGGGTTAAATTATGATTGTGTCTTGTATAGTTATGTGAACTTCTTGTCCCATGCCTTACTTGACTACTAGATACTAAGAACCTAGTATTAATTGGTAAAAACTAAGACTTAGCTTGTTATAACTTTATCAAATTTGATGAAATTATGAGAACACACTGATGTGTCTAATTCGATCATCTATGCATAATCATTTATACATTACTACGACAGTTATTCTTGAGATACTAGATTTTATATTCGTGTTGTACATCATCTATGAGATTGGTTGGAATACTTGAATAATAAGGTTCTTGCGGGTTTATTGAACTATTTTTGGCTTGGAAAGTTGTGATTGGGATTCATTTAGAATATTCGTTTAAACACTCTCCTTGACGTTATTTATGCTTCCTACCTTGTTTGTCATTGATGTTCATATGCCTGGTAAGGAAGAGTGTAAAGAACAAAGGGTGATGCCATGCTATTGTTTATACATTATCATGTGAGGGAGAGTGTAAAGCACGAAAGGTGATTCCGTTTCATATTATTGAGAGTAAAATAACGAAGGGTGATGTTGTGCCATGTCATGTGAGTAAAAGCACAAAGGTCGATGCCGTGCCATTGCATTTATATTATTACGCTTTCATGTTATGGTGAGTTCATGGCACGAAGAGTGTTTCTGTGCAAGTGAGGACGAGAGACATGCATTATGTTATTATATCCATTTTCTTGCAGATATCTCTATGTCTCTACCTTGAGCTGTTATTGTCATATTCATGGTTCTTATGAAATTTGTCGTCACTATTATGTCTTTATCCTCTATCATAATTGTTGTCGTGTTACCCATGCCTTCTATTTGCCTAACTTGCTAATATCATGCCTACTTCCTACTGATTACATAAATCTCATATGTTTTGTTGCACTTAAGTATAGGTATTCTTCCATGTTAGTTGTTCATGTCTCTACTTGTTAATTTATAAAGATCATGTGTTCTCTTCCTTATTTGTCATATTTATCTCCATGCCTTTACCATGCTAGTTAGTTGAAGTTACATTCCTTTTTCTAAATGATGTCATTACCTCTATGTCTTCTGCCTAGTCTGTTACTGATATTCTTATGTGCATTCTCGTTCATCATTGCTACTTGAGTATTTCCTACATTGTCATTCTCTTATCGGCATTTCTTCCATTCGGTTGGTACTGTTTATGCATAATTGGTGAGGATGAGATAAATACACGAAGGGTTTTTCCGAGCCTTTAGATTTGATGTCTTGAGTATATTTATCACATTATGAAAGTTTTGAGGTGATTATTGTGACTTATTGGTTTTCGCTCTAAGGAAAGGATTGGGAGAGGTATTGATACATGTTGAATTGTGATGTCTTCTATTACTCTATTATTTTTTTGTACATTCGTGTCGTGTACCCTATTCTATTATATTGTAGTATAGTTCTATTGTTAGATTTTGTTACAAACCTTTATTACTAAAAAGCCTCGTCACTACCTTGACTAGGTTAGTCAAGATACTTACCAGTACATAGGGTCCGTTTTACTGATACTGCACTTCTGCACCTTATGTGCAAACTTTTGGAGAGGAGCTGCTGGCGATGTCGGGAGCTGACCCTGAAGATGTTCGTGCATTCTGGATATAGCCACTACTTGTCCTTGGTGGTTGTAGATTTTACTAGTCTGTTTATGTAGTTTTCAACAGATCGTGTAATTATTTGTATCATCTTGTAAATTCTAAGTCTTAGAAGCTCATGATTTGTACTACCAGTTCTTGGGTTAATGTGTAAAAGTTCAACTATTCCTTCTCTATTTTCCTAATAATTTCATTTGACTTGTATTGTTGGTTAGTTTGCTTACCTAGCGGGTCAAGTTAGGTGCCATCACGACTTGTGATTTTTGGGTTGTGACACTAAGTTAATCACCCTTTTAGCGGAGGCAGCCTCACGTTCGGTTGCAGCAAGAATGGCGTTATGGACTTCAACCCATTTGGCCCTGGCTTCATCAAATCTAACCCTAAGCGGGCTAGTTTCTTGGTTAAGGGTTATCACTTCTTGCTCACATTGCCACAAACGAGCTTCCTATACAACAACCTCAACGGCTTTGGCTTCCAGTTTTGAAAGGCGAGCGATATGTTGCTCCTGGTTTGCCAAAAGCTGATCATGTGTGGAGGTGATCTCTTCCTTTTCATGAATCAACCTTCGAAGGCCCTGGGAAGCAAGAAAGTTGGCCTACAAAGTAAGAAAGGTAAAATTGAGGATATGTTCACATCCAAAAATAGAAAAAGTAATAAAGGAAGAAAAGAATGTATCGGTTGAGGCATTGTGCATCAACAAACACTCCCCCAAGAGTTCCTGAATCTTTTCTCACTCTTTCTCTGAAGCCAAAGGATTCATATAATTAGCACTCCACCGGCCGCGATACTCGTTGCATCTGTTAGAGTCCGAAAGAGTAACGTTCACCCTCCTTTGTGGATCTTCAAAAAGGGCAGCGTAATTTTGAACCAAATTCTCATTAATTGGGGACTGTGGAAGAGGAACACCTTCTTCATGGTCAAGTGCGAGCGGTGGAGGTCATATAGCAATTGTTGGTGGAAGAGTGGATGCAGATGGAAGTGATGTAGCAGTTGCTGGTGTTGGTGAAGATGAAGATGAAGCTGATGGAGTTTAAAAGTGAGAAGCAGCTGCATCAAATACAATGATGGTTGTTGGATACTTGCCAACCAAAGATGGCAAGGGCCCGGTACTCAGCCCCACAGTACCGGGCACAACAATTGGGGCCCGAAAATAGGAGTTGACATTATCTACCAAATTAAATTCTCCCCAAAGTGTCAAGGCATCGTCCTCGGTTGGTGTAACTCTCTCAACAGGTTGAGCATCCTGTTGAGATGATGAGGATCATTGTCTTCTATGTAGAGATGCTCCCTCATCACTAACTTTTTCATCATCGTCGATCGTCACTTTGTCTATGACCATCCCAGAAGGAGGGACACCAGAGATCGTTGGGGGGCATCATCCTCGCCCTCTTATTCTTTTCCCCGACTGTAGAGGAGCGTCTTCTCTTTGGTTGTTTATATTCCATTCGGCTACTTCGTAAAGAAACATTTTCTCTCGAAGAAGTCCCGGAGCCACCTGTTTGAGTAAGCGCCTCCTGAAGCATCCTCACTGCATCAGCAGGATCGGCAAGGACATCTTCATCGGGAACAATAATAGAGCACGCAGATGTAACGACCTGACCGGTCATTTTTAGAGTTAGAGCCCTATCCCCAAATAACTACTTTCCCCATATCTATTTCTGCTTTTGTGACCTTCAGGGATGATTGGTTGAGAGTTTCGGAGCGTTTGGGGACACTTAGTCCCTAAATGAGAGCTTAAGTCTTATAATTTGGACCGTAGTCGATACTGTGTGAATATGATTCTGGAATGGAATTTCAGCGATTCCGGTAGCTCCGTTGAGTGATGTTGGGCTTAAGAGCGCATTCGGAATGTGTTTTGGAGGTTCATGGTAGATTTAGGCTTGAATTGGCGAAAGTTGGATTTTTGGCAATTTCGGCCGGTAGTAGAAATTTTGATATTGGTCCCAGAATGAGATTCCGGAAGTGGTTGTAGGTTCGTAGTGTCATTTGTGATCTGTATGTAAAATTTTAAATCATTCGGACTAGGTTTGATATGTTTCGACGTCGTTGTAGAATTTAGAAATTTCAAAGTTCATTAGGCTTGAATCCGTGTGTAACTCGTGTTTTTGATGTTGTTCGATGTGTTTTGAAGGCTCCACTAAGTTTGTATGGTGTTTTAGGATTGGTTGGTATATTTGGTTGAGGTCCCGAGGGCCTCGGGTGAGTTTCGGGTGGTCAACAGAACATTTTGGACTTTGGAAAGATAGCAGATTCTCTGGTGTTTTTGTTGCAGATATTTGTTCTTCGCGTTCGCAAAGGTGTAGCCAGTGGAAGCATCATGAATGTGAGGAGTTGAACGCTCTTGCGAAGATGAAAGATGGAACATTTTGACCCCAAGGATTTCTTCTACGCGTTAGCGTAGAGGACCACGCGTTCGCGAAGGGTTTGGCAGGTGAAGCTACGCGTTCGCGAGAGTGTTCTCGCCTTCGCGAAAGAGGAAATTTGAGAAATAGATTTTTGTGCTTCGCAAACACGAGTCTTGGACCGCGTTCGCGAACAAGGGCGTGCCTAGGCAGAATGTAAAGTTCAAAAATGAAGGTTGAGTTCATATTCACAAAAATTGATTGAGAGCTCGGTAGAAGGAAAAATTTGGGGAGATTTTCGGAGGAAGTTATTGGGTAATGATTTCTAACTCCTTTATGATCAATTCCCACTAATATATGCTTAAATTTGTCATTAATTTGGGATTTTTGGGTGAAAATTGGGGAAAATTTGAAGGAAGTTCTTTGGCCGAATTTTGAGATTTTGACCGAGGTTTTGGTATCGGATTTGAGTGAATTTGGTATGTTAGAATCTTGAGTGAATGGGTGTTCAGAATTTATGACTTTTACCCGATTCTGAGACATGGGCCCGGGGAGGCTTTTTGGGTGTTTTTCAATTTCTTGCCTTAAGTTCGAATACATTAGCTAAAGTAGTTACTTGTAGTTATATTTACATTATGCAATTGATTTGATTAGATTTGGGCCATTCGGAGTTGGATACTCGTGGCAAGAGTGTGGTTTCGGATTTATTTGAGTGGTTCGAGGTAAGTGGCTTTCCTAACCTTGTGTGGGGGAAATTCTCCTTAGGAAGTTTGGTATTGTTTGATGTTTGAGCGCAGTGTACGTGAGGTGAAGAGTACGTACACGGGATATTGTTGTAAAAATCCCATTTTTCCTCTAAATCATAAACTGTTTTCATTTGGTTGAACTGCACTACTATGTCTAATTACCTTGTTTAGATTAGGAAAGCATGCCTACGTGTTCTGACTGTCTATTTAAACTTATGTGCAGTATGTTTAGTAGATTCATGTTTCCCTTGGTTGCATTTAGTCTAAACTGTAAACTTCGATACTATAATTGTCATGTCATTGTTGGGCTGCATATTTACTTTGGTTCTACGGAAGTATTCCGCGATATCACCTTGTACTGCATATTTACTTTGGGACTACAGACGTATTCCGAAGATCCCCCAGCACTGCATATTTACTTTGGGACTACAGACGTATTCCGAAGATCTCCCAGCACTGCATATTTACTTTGGGACTACAGACGTATTCCGGGAGATCCTCTAGCACTGCATATTTCATTTGGGACTACGGACGTATTCCGTGAGATCCCTCAGCACTGCATATTTACTTTGGGACTACAGACGTATTCCGGGAGATCCCTCCCTGTACTGCATAATTATTTCGGGACAACGGAACGGTATCCCGGGAGATTTCCCTATTGTGTTTCTTTGTTCTGAGTCGAGGGCTCCTTGACTATTATTTTTGTGACTTACTTAACTATTTTACTTTAGAATATATTTATATCTTTTACTGCTTTAGTTCACTATATTTACTACACTAGGGCCCTGACCTGACCTCGTCACTACTCGACCGAGGTTAGGCTTGGCACTTACTGGGTACTATTGTGATGTACTCATGCCCTTTCCTGCACATGTTTTCGTGTGCAGATCTAGGTATGTGCTATAAGCCTCGAGTTTAGTGTGTGGTTGTTGCTTGAGGAGACTTCAAGGTACTTCTGCTTGCGTCTGCAGACCTCGGAGTCCTTTTCTGTTCCCCTGAGTAGAAATTTTCCCTTGTTTTCTTCAGACTTTTGTATAGAGCAATGTAGACATTTAGTAGCTTGTGACTGGCGACATTTAGGGTTTTGGGAGTGATGATATTATATATGTCGAGTGGCATTATCCCTGCTTATTAAATTATATTGTTTTGGCTTTTATCTTTATGTTTCTTTTCATTTTCCGCAATATAGGTTTACCGAGTCGTAGGGACTAGGTGTCGTCATGATACTGTTCGGAGGGGTAAGATGGGTCGTTACAAGTGTGTATCAGAGCACTAGGTTCATAGGAGTCATTAGTCACAAGCCGGTTTATTAGAGTCTCGCGGATCGGTGCGAAGATGCTTGTACTTATCTTCGGGAGGCGATGTAACTGTTAAGAACAATCATACTTCTTTTATTTCCTTGTCGTGTGAGTTATTGACATCAAAATTTCTAAAATTTCTATTATATTATTTCTCACAGATGGTGAGGACCCGTACTAGGAGGACCGACGATCATGCACCCGAGCCCCCTGCCAGAGCCTCCAGAGGTCAGGGTCGGGGTAGAGGACGACCATACGGTGCAGCCCGAGCACCTGCGCAAGGTGCAACAGAGGATCCCCCAGCACCTCCAGCTGAGAGCCCGCACCGGAGATTCCTATTACTGCTCCAACCTTTCAGGAGACCTTGGCTCAGTTCGTGAGCATGTTCAGCACTTTGGCTTAGGCTGGGCTGATTCTGATAGCTCCAGTCACATCTCAGGCGGGGGGAGGGGCACAGACTCCCGTAGACCGCACTCCTGAGTAGAGGGTCCTGGTTGATCAGGCTCCAGATTTCATTCTTATGCCCCCAGTGGCTCCTGTTCAGCATGAGACCAGGGTAGCTACTTTTGAGGCATAGCAGCTCAGGCTTGAGAGGTACAAGAAGTACCACCTACCTATTTTCAGCGGACTAGCTTCAGATGATGCTTAGGGTTTTCTTGAGGAGTGACATTGCATTCTTCACACTATGGGCATTGTGGAGACGAGTTTGGTTTCTTTCACCGCTTTCGAGCTGAGAGGAGCGGCATATCAGTGGTGGCATGCCTATGAGCTGAGTAGTCCGGATGAGGAAGCCTCACTCACTTGGACTCATTTCTCAGATATGTTATTGTGTGAGTATGTTCCTCAGAGCCTCACGGATGCTTGGCACGCAGAGTTTGAGCAGCTGTGCCAGGGTTCTATGACTGTTTTGGAGTATGCAGTCAGTTTCAATAGTAGGCTCTACATGCATCGGCTTTGGTTGCTACAGTTAGAGAGAGGGTTCGTCACTTCATTGAGGTATTCCACCCAGTATTCGGACCAGTATGGCCAGTGAGTTAGAGATAGATATCACTTATCAATAGGCCGTGAGTATTGCCAGGAGAGTGGAGGGCATGTTTGCCCGGGACAGGGAAGAGAGAGAGGTCTCGAGAGACTGGTCATTTTTCAAGAGCTCGTGCGCTAGCAGCACGCCATGGTAAGGGTTTTATGAGTCGCATGTTCATTCAGCTCTTCCATTAGCCAGCGATGTTCCAGCTCCTCTTATGCCTCAGGAGCCTTATTATGCAATTCCAGTCTCCAGTGTGCCTCCTGCTCGAGGTGCTATTACCGGCCAGTCCAGCAGGCCAGGTCCGAGTCAGTCTCAGCCACCGCGTCCTCCGATGGGTTTTTGTGATTGTGGTGATACTCTTCATATGGTTAGGGATTTCCCCAGATATATGAGGGGTGCACCTCCGCAGACTTCTCAGCCACCACGTGTTCCACCGGGTCCTCCGGCCATTCTTATAGCCCCAATTGCCGCTCCACCTACTCAGGAAGCTCGAGGTGGAGGTCGGGGAGGTTGAGGTCGCCCGAAAGGGGGAGGTCAAGCCAGGTACTATGCCCTTCCAGCCCGTTCAGAGGCCGTCTCTTCAGATTCGATCATCACAGGTATTGTACCTGTTTGTCATAGGGATGCATCAGTATTATTTGACCCAGGCTCTACGTATTCATATGTGTCTTCTTATTTTGCTCCACATTTGGGGGTATCTCGGGATTCTTTGAGTTTCCCTATTTATGTATCTACTATTGTGGGAGATTCTCTTTTTTTGGACCGCGTATATCGGTCTTGTTTGATTGCTCTTAGTGGTTTTGAGATCAGAGTCGATTTATTATTGCTCAGTATGGTAGACTTTTATGTTATCTTGGGCATGGACTGGTTGTCGCCCCATTATGCTATTCTTTACTTTCACGCTAACACCGTGACGCTGGCCATGCCAGGGTTACCGCGATTAGAGTGAAGAGGTACCTTAGAGTATACTCCCCACATGGTTATTTCATTTCTTAAGGCTCAGCGAATGGTTGAGAAGGGGTGTGATGCGTATTTGGCCAATGTGAGAGATGTCAGTATTGATACCCCTACAGTTGAGTCGGTTCCAGTAGTGAGGGACTTCCTTGATGTGTTTCCAGCTGACCTTCGGGGCATGCCGCCCAATAGAGATATTGATTTTGACATTGATTTTTTGTCGAGCACTCAGCCCATATCAATTCCTCCTTACCGCATGGCTCCTCCTGAGTTGAAGGAGTTGAAGGAGCAGTTTCAAGAGTTTCTTGATAAGGGTTTCATCAGGCCCAGTGTATCACCTTGGGGTGCTCCTGTCTTGTTTGTGAAGAAAAAGGATGGTTCTATGCGTATGTGTATTGACTATCGGTAGTTGAACAAAGTCACAGTGAAGAACAAGTATCCTTTGCCTCGCATCGATGATTTATTTGATCAGTTACAGGGTGTCAGGGTATTTTCCAAGATTGACTTGGGTTCTGGTTATCATCTGCTGAGGATTCGGGAGCCGGATATCCCGAAGACTACTTTCAGGACTAGATATGGTTGTCATTTGGGCTGACCAATACCCCAGTAGCCTTCATGCATTTGATGCACAGTGTATTTTGGCCTTATCTTTATTCTTTTGTCATTGTGTTTATTGGCGACATTCTGGTATATTCTCGATCTCGGGAAGATCATGATCATCACATGACGACTTTGCTTCAGACTTTGAGGGAGAAGAGATTGTATGCAAAATTTTCTAAGTGTGAATTCTGGCTTGATTCAATGGAATTCTTGGGTCACTTGGTATCTTGTGATGGGATCAAGGTAGATCCGAAGAAGGTGGAGGCAGTGCAGAGTTGGCCTCGACCATTACCAGCTACGAAGATCCGCAGTTTCCTTGGTTTGGTGGGATACTACCTTCGCTTTGTAGAGGGGTTTTCATCTATTACAGCACCTATGACCAGGCTGACCCAAAAGGGTGCTCCGTTCAAGTGGACTGAGGAGTGTGAGGAGAGCTTTCAGAAGCTCAAGATAGCTTTGACAACAGCCCCAGTATTAGTATTGCCTACAGGTTTGGGGTCTTACACTGTCTATTGTGATTCCTCGAGGATTGGTCTTGGAGCGGTAATGATGCAGGACGGTAGGGTGATTGCCTATGCTTCTAGACGGTTGAAGGTGCCTTAGAAGAATTATCCTGTCCATGATCTTGAGTTAGCAGCCATTGTTCACGCCTTGAAGATCTAGCGTCATTATTTGTACGGTGTTCCTTGTGAGATCTACACTGATCACCGGAGTCTGTAGCACCTGTTCAAGCAAAAGGATCTTGATTGGCGTAAGCGGAGGTGGTTGGAGCTACTTAAGGATTATGACATCACTATATTGTACCACCCGGGGAAGGCCAATGTAGTGGCTCGGAGAGTTTGGGGAGTTTGGCATATCTTCCAGCACCAGAGAGGCCCTTAGCATTGGATGTTCAGGCCTTAGCCAGTCAGTTCGTGAGGTTGGATATTTCATAGCCGAGTCGAGTGTTGGCTTGTATGGTCGCTCAGTTTTCTCTCTACGGCCGTATCAAGGAGCACCAGTGTGATGATCCCCATATTCTAGTTCTTCAGGACAGAGTTCGGAGGGGTGATGCAAGAGATGTGACTATTGGTGATGATGGCATGATGAGGATGCAGGTCAGGGTATGTGTGCCCAATGTAGATGGGCTTCGGGAATTGATTCTTGAGGAGGCTCACAACTCGCGATATTCCATCCATTCGGGAGCCGCGCAGATGTACCAGGATTTGAGACAGCACTATTAGTGGAGGATGATGAAGAAGGATATCGTTGGGTTTGTAGTCAAGTGTCTCAATTGTCAGCAGGTTAAGTATGAGCATCCGAGACCAGGTGGCTTTCATCAGAGGTTAGAGATCCCAGAGTGGTAGTGGGAGCGGATCACCATGGACTTTGTAGTTGGACTCCCACGGACTTTGAGGAAGTTTGATACTATTTGGGTGATCGTGGGTCGGTTGACCAAGTTAGCTCATTTTATCCCACTGTTGACTACTTATTCTTCTGAGAGATTGGATGAGATTTATATCAGAGAGATTGTCCACCTTCACGGTATCCCAGTATCCATAATTTCAGATAGAGGTACACAGTTCACATCATGATTCTGGAGAACCGTACAGCAGGAGTTGGGTAATAGGGTGGAGCTGAGCACAACCTTTCACCCTTAGATGGACGGGCAGTCCGAGCGCACGATTTAGATTCTTAAGGATATGATATGTTCTTGTGTGATGGAGTTTGGAGGGTCATGGGACCAATTCTTGCCATTTGCGGAGTTTTTCTACAACAACAGTTACCAGTCCAGCATTCAGATGGCACCGTATGAGGCTTTGTATGGTGGCGGTGGCGGTCTCCAGTGGGTTGGTTTGAGCCAGGCGAGGCCCGATTGTTGGGTACAGATTTGGTCCAGGATGCCCTGGATAAGGTGAAGGTGATTCAGGATAGACTTCGTACAGACAAGTCCAGATATAAAAGTTATGCGGACCGGAAGGTTTGTGATTTGGCATTTATGGTTGGAGAGCAGGTCTTGCTTCGGGTATCACCTATGAAGGGCATCATGAGATTCGGGAAGAAGGGAAAGCTAAGCCCGAGGTACATAGGTCTTTTGAGATATTGCGGCGTGTTGGGGAGGTTGCTTATGATCTTGCCTTACCTCCCATCCTAGCAGGAGTTCATCCGGTGTTCCACGTTTCTATGCTTCGGAAGTATCACGATGATCCGACTCATATATTAGATTTCAGCTCAGTCCAGTTGGACAAGGATCTATCTTATGTTGAGGAGACAATAGCTATTCTGGATAGGCAAGTCAGAAAGCTCAGGTCAAAGAACGTTGCTTCAGTAAAGGTCTAGTGGAGGGGTCAGCCGGTCGAGGAGGCGACTTGGGAGACCGAGCAAAAAATATGCAACCGCTACCCTCATCTTTTCACAGCTTCATGTATGTTTTTATACTCGTTCGAGGATGAATAATTGTTTTAAGAGGGGAAGGATGTAAAGACCCAGCTGGTTGTTTTGAGAGTTAGATCCCCAATCCCCTAATAACTTCTTTCCCCATATCTATTTATTCTTTTGTGACTTGCCGAGATGATTGGTTGAGAGTTTCGGAGTGTTTGGGGACACTTAGTCCCTAAATGAGAGCTTAAGTCTTAGAATTTGGACCGTAGTCGGAACTATGTGAAGACGGCTCCAAAATCAAATTCTGGCGATTTCGTTAGCTCCGTTGGATGATGTTGGGCTTAGGCGTCCGGAATGTGTTTTGGAGGTCCGTGATAGATATAGGCTAGAATTGCCAAAAGCTGGATTTTTGGCGATTTCGGTCGGGAGTAGAAACTTTTATATCGAGCGCATAATGGAATTCCGGAAGTGGATGTAGGTTCATAGTGTCATTTTTGACCTGTGTGTGAAATTTAAAGTCATTCGGACTAGGTTTGATATGTTTTGGCATCGTTTGTAGAATTTAGAAATTTTAAAGTTCATTAGGCTTGAATCCGTGCGTAACTCGTGTTTTTGATGTTGTTCGATGTGGTTTTAAGGCTCGACTAAGTTTGTATGGTGTTTTAGGATTGGTTGGTATGTTTGATTGAGGTCCCGGGGGCCTCAAGATAGTTTCACGACACTCTTCCGACTTGATGCCGCCCCTGAATCCACAAGTACCGGCTTGATTACCCCCTAAGATAAGAGGAGGCCTTTTTACCTACTATGTCTTTCACCGGGTGAGCAGGTGGTCAACGGATCATTTTGGACTTTGGAAAGATAGCAGATTCTATGGTGTTTTTGTTGCAGAGATTTGTTCTTCGCGTTCGCGAAATGGATCTTGCGTTCGCGAGGGTGTGGCCGGTGGAAGCACCGTGAACGCGAGGAGTTGAACGTGTTCGCGAAGAGGAAAGATGGAACAGCTGGACCCCAAGGATTTCTTCTATGCGTTCGCGTAGAGGACCACGCATTCGTGAAGTGTTTGGCAGGTGAAGCTACGCGTTCGTGAGAGGGTTCTCGCGTTCGCGAAAGAGGAAATTTGAGCAGTGGATTTTTGTGCTTCGCGAACGCGAGGCTTTGACCGCATTCGCTAGAAGGGCATGCTTGGGTAGAATTTAAAGTTAAAAAATGATGATTGAGTTCATATCACAAAAATTGATTGAGAGCTCGGTAGAAGGCGAAATTTGGGGAGATTTTCGGATGAAGTTATTGGGTAATGATTTCTAACTCCTTATGATTAATTTCCACTAATCTAGGCTTAATTTTGTCATTAATTTCGGATTTTTGGGTGAAAATTGGGGAAAAATTGAAGAAAGTTCTTAGGTCGGATTTGAGTGAATTTGGTATGGTTAGACTCGTGAGTGAATGGGTGTTCAGAATTTGTGACTTTTACCCGATTCTGAGACGTGGGCCCGGGGAGGCTTTTTGGGCGTTTTTCTATTTTCTTGCCTTAACTTCGAATTCATCAGCTAAAGTAGTTACTTGTAGTTATATTAACATTATGCAACTGATTTGATTAGATTTGGGCCATTCTGAGTTGGATACTCCTGGAATGAGCGTGGTTTCAGATTGATTTGAGCGGTTCGAGGTAAGTGGCTTGCCTAACCTTATGTGGGGGAACTTCCCCTTAGGATGTTTGGTACTGTTTGATGTCTGAGCACCGTGTACGTGAGGTGACGAGTACGTACGCGGGCTATTGTTGTAAAAATCCCATTTTTCCTCTAAATCACAAAATGTTTTCCTTTGGTTGAACTGCACTACTATTTCTAATTACCTTATTTAGATTAGGAAAGCATGCCTACGTGTTCTGACTGTCTATTTAAACTTCTGTGCAGCATGTTTAGGTAGATTCCTATTTCCCTTGGTTACATTTAGTCTAAAATGTAAACTTCGATGATATAACTGTCATGTTATTGTTGAGCTGCATATTTACTTTGGGAATACGACGTATTCCGGGAGATCTCCTTGTACTGCATATATACTTTGGGACTACGGACGTATTCTGGGAGATCCCCCAGCACCGCATATTTACTTTGGGACTACGGACGTATTCCGGGAGATCCCCCAGCACCGCATATTTACTTTGGGACTACGGACGTATTCCGGGAGATCCCCCAGCACTGCATATTTATTTTGGGACTATAGATGTATTCCGAGAAATCCCCCTGCGCTGCATAATTATTTCGGGTCTACGGGACGGTATCCTGGGAGAATTCCCTGTTTTGTTTCTTTGTTCTGAGCCGAGGGCTCCCTTGACTATTATTTCTGTGAACTTCCTTAACTATTTTACTATAGAATATATTTATATCTTTTACTACTTTATTTCACTATATTTACTCCGGTAGGGCCCTGACCTAACCTCGTCACTACTCGACCGAGGTTAGGCTTGGCGCTTACTGGGTACTATTGTGGTGTACTCATGCCCTTTCCTGCACATGTTTTCGTGTGCAGATCCAAGTACGTGCTATCATCCTCGAGTTTAGTGTGTGGTTTCTGCTTGAGGAGACTTCAAGGTACTTCTGCTCGCGTCCGCAGACCTCGTAGTCCCCTTCTATTCCCCCGTGTAGAAATTTTCCCTTGTTTTCTTCAGACTTTTGTATAGAGAAATGTAGACATTTAGTATCTTGTGACTGGCGACATTCCAGGTTTTGGGAGTGATGATATTGTATATGCCGAGTGGAACTATCCATGCTTATTGAATTATAGTGTTTTGGCTTTTATTTTTATGTTTCTTTTATTTACCGCAATAATAGGCTTACCTAGTCGTAGAGACTAGGTGTCATCATGACACCGTTCGGAGGGGTAAGATGGGTCGTGACAGCGGGTAGACCTAATTTCATAGACAGGTTAGAAGGGATCAATCAAGTTCTTCACATGAAAATTGAAACAATATTAGTTTGAGTTACTATGATTCTTGGCCTTCCACCCTTATTTAGGGGCCAGTTCCTCCACAAGCGAGTCTCGGGCATCGTAACGTCCAAGATCTTTTGTACCCACTAGTCCAAACCTTCAATCACCAGTGAGATCCATCGAGTTGTTGAAACAAACGAAGGATGGAGGATCAATATGTCTATCGACGAATATTTAGTAAAACTAAATACTAAACAAAGAGCTTACGAGTGCGGTTCCAAGAGACCGGAAAGGATGAAGTCGTTACCAGAATAATGTCGTTGGTGGAAAGTGCAACGAACTGTTACATCCACCCACGGTCGTTGACATTATCCATGCTAGACAACAAGGCATGGTGGCCACGTTTGTAGAGCTTTATCATTCCCCCGCGGAAGATTTTAGGAGAATAGAGATTCATCATATGAGCTAAGGTTATCTCCTCTCCAGTTTCCTTGCACAAAACGCCGAAGGCAAGCAACCGTCCTCTACAAAGAAGGACTTACTCGTGCCAAACACACTTGGTTGCAGAGGCAAAACTTCGTAATCACGGAGTCAAGCTCTCTGCTCAAATAAAATGCACCCAAAGTAAAGAGACACGTATAAACATATGTAAAACCCTCCTTGGGTAGGGTGACTCGCTTTGATATATCAGGAGCAATAATTTCCAAGTCATGGAAGCGGAAATCTTCTTTCACAGCAGGAATGCTCGAAGGACGTATGAAAGAAGGATACCTGCTAAGCGCTCATGTATGAGAGTTAGCAATAGGGAATTTCTCTTCGAAGTCTTTTATGGTAATAAGACTTCTAAGATGATGGATCCCACTGTTGGAGGAGCAGAGTCATCAGCTTTGTTATTACCTTTTAAAAATCGGTATGTGTTGAGGAAGAAGCCATTGTATGAAAGAAGGAGAAGGTCTTTCGTTTGAAGGGAATTAGACAAAAGATGAAGAGCAAGATGCAAGTTAGATAAAGGAAGCTTGAAAAATTATGAAGTATAAGGGAGGAAGTTGATACGTATAAGTAAAAATTTTGGTGGTGGTCATGATTACCTAGATAATCGGCAAAAGTTGTGTTGAATCATGGGATGACGCGTGTTTGGGCATTAAATTCGGAGAGACATGCGTCTAATCAACTTTCAGAAGCCTTTAAAGGGAATTATAGTAATTCCCGCCAAAAGAGTGTTTCTACCAACTTCCCGGTAACACAAAGTTATGTCACCGGAAAGCACGTGGACTATCTGTAGGTAAAATATGCTATGACATGTGGCCGTCCGAGAAAGAGACACGTGGAACCCAAGACTGGGGTATGGCTAAAGACTGAAGGCAACTGTTTCGTTTGTCACCGGAAAGAATAACGCTCATAAAGATGTGATGAATGCTCTTATCCCGAAAGTATTTAATAGAAAATATTCCATGACATTAAGAGCGGTTACCCGTTACAAGAAATTTGACATTTATGTTCACCGTTATATCTTCATCAATACCCCTCATAATGACATTAAAGAAGGGCATGACCCTAGGACCTTCTTCATATCTATAAATAGTGAACTCAATTGTTATTGTAAAGGAGGAATTTTCTGCAAACTTACATTATATTCTATACCAAGCTTAATTCAATCTTATCTTCTTATTTCTTGATTTCTTTGTTGTTGTGCCCAGAAACCCTGTTCTCGGAATTGTTGCTTCTGCTGTTTTGTCTATATCCTAAGGCTAAGTATTGTATAATACTTTGATTATTTATTTATTTCAAGATCAAATTAGTTTACTTATATAAAAATCATATATAAATTCAATTATACCATTTTATGGGTAAACAATTATTGTACGTAGCTTCAACGTGTCTAGTTGGTTAGTATTGGATTCCCTTTAATTTTTCGGTGTATTTTCTTTTGTTATCTATCTGAAATGAAAATCTAAGCTTTTTTCCTGTAAATTCTTGCTTTCTGCTTCTCTGTTCTTTTTTCTTTGCTTAATTCATGACGATGCCGACGTGAGAACGTTTCATTAATTTCTATTAGAGATTTGGGCACTTGTTAGATTTGGCAGATCTCATTTTAATTCCATGTTGTTTTTGTATTTTTTTTTTTTTTTTTGATGTTTTGAGATCGGAGAATGCCGTATTGTTCTTCTTTTCACCAATTATGTACAGTAAGGGCTTGCTTAAAAGTAAAGCGGATTAACAACCCCAAAATTATAATATTTGAATTAATTAATAAATGATAGTTACTTAAAATAAAATAAATATAATTTCAAATTTTATTTCGAAATCACAATCCCGAAAATCCCAAAA
The DNA here is from genome assembly GCA_005239505.1 of Nicotiana paniculata. NCBI lineage: Eukaryota > Viridiplantae > Streptophyta > Magnoliopsida > Solanales > Solanaceae > Nicotiana > Nicotiana paniculata. The sequence continues at coordinate 23,489 of ML338015.1, read as the reverse complement.
TTATAATCTCGAAAATCCCGAACCCGAAGATTATTGGGCTTGTTGTATGTGACGGTTAAGCTAAAAGTCATAAGTTAGGAATTCTAGCTTTTGGCTTTTGGTTTATTTTTGTCATTTTAGCTTAAAAATAAGTGTTTAAAAATATTTTTTTTACTCTATCCAAACACTACAAAATAACTTAAAAATTATTTAACTTAAAAACACTTAAAATAAGTCAATTCAAACGGGTTCTATGTCATCATAACAACTACTCGCCACAAAGTAACTCTAATCTGCAATTGTTGAAGCTAGCCTATCTATGTGCATAATATGGTTTAAGTACACACTATTCCGAGGACCGTCTACTAACTAAACAATGTAGAGTGTCAGTAATAGAGGGAAAACAAACCGTAAAGGAGAAATAGTGATTTTGATCTTTGAATTGTTGCCTTGTTCTGATCTCAATTCTCGTGTTACTCAAGTAAACACAATTGATCTTTAATTAAATTAAATGTGAGAATTTTATTCCTACAAATTACACAGTTAATTTAAGAGCTCGTTTGGACATAAATATTTTTTTTCTTTTTTCAAAAAAAATTTACTTTTTCCGAAATCAGCGTTTGTTCATCAAATTTTCAATTTTCATTTGAAGATGCATTTTAGAAATTTTCAAAAATTTGAAAAACTCCAAAAAGCTATTTTTCAAATTTTCACTCAAATCACTCACAAAACATCAAAAACAACCCAAATTGAAATTTATGTCCAAACACAATTCTAAATATCAAATACTATCTTCACTTGAAAATTTCTTTTACCATTTTTTGTAATTTTACAATTCTTATGTCCAAACGCCTACTAAGTAAAGGTCAATGTATTTGCTCGAGTGACACAATGACTGAAAGCAAAATAAGGGCACTAATCCAAGGAATCTGAAATCAAAGTGTGGTTCTTTTGGATTCAAGCGACACAAATAGATTAAAAAAAAATTGAACACCATTTCATATATAGCGATTATTCATTGCGTTATATCTTAACGGCAATTTTGTCCGTTAAGGTATAGCGCGGTGAATAACCACGTTATATTTGAACTTAAAATGGGTTGGAAGTATAGCACACAAATATAAGGCGCTATAGTATAGTTCCTTATATATGCGCGCTATACCTATATAAAAAATTGTGCCTTCTCCTTCCCCCANACCCCCCCCCCCCCCCTCCTCCCTCCATTTTTAAAGAAAAAAAAATCAGTGGAGCCCACGCGTCCCATAAAAAGTGTATTTTATGGGTATTATAGCAAGCTTACACCGGATCTAGGACGTTATCGCGTAGTGGATTGCTTGTTTCGGACCCCAAATCATCACCTTTCAAAAAATTATAAATCGAGGTATTCCGAATTACTTTTTGTTAAAACTCATGTATAAAAAAATATTTATTAGTTATTTTTTACTGTGATCTGTATTTTTTCGTTATTGTTTTGTGATTTGTCTAATTTGTTATTTTTTATCCAGATTAGATTAGTGTTGTGGTAAAAAATTAGTAAAACACATAAATTGTTATTTTATGAATAATTAATGTTATTAGTTGTTATAAAAAAAATCTATATTACTCCCTCCATTTCAGTTTATGTGAACCTATTTCTTTTTTGGTCCGTTCCAAAAAGAATGACTCCTTTCTAAATTTAGAAACAATTTAGCTTAAACTTACAATTTTACACTTAATGAAAAGCATTTATAACCACACAAATACTCTGGGCCCCTTTTTAACTTGTTTAGGACCACAAATTTCAAAAGTCTTCATTTTTTCTTAAACTTCGTACCAAGTCAAACAGGTTCACATAAATTAAAACAGAGGGAGTAGTTATTTTTTTACTGTGGTATATGTATTTTCGTGATTGTTTTGTGATTAAATTAATTTGTTATTTTTTATCCGGATTAGATTATTTATGTTCTAAAAAATATTTATTAATTGTTTAGTGCCCGTTAATATTATGTTGTACCCGTAATTATAATGTAGTGTAATCTAATGCCCTTTAGAGTAATAAAATGTAGTGCCCTTTAGCGTAGTATCTTTGTAGTTATTGAAATTAATCATTTGATAATCTGTTAACCCCAAAAATATTTTTTAAAAAAAAGATGATAGTTCAAACACACTCTCCCAAATGTTAGTCAACAAATATAAGAAAATAACATAAAAAACAACAATATTTGTCAAACTAAGTATTTTTATATGAATACTTATTAATTATATCATGTATACTTATAAAATAATAAACTAATATAAAATAAGAAACAAACATATAAGATAAGAAACAAACATAGAAAGAAATAAACTAACATACAAAATAATAAACAAACATATAAAATATTAAACTAACATATAACTATAAAATATTAAACTAACGTACAAATAATAAACCAAAATATAGAATAATTAACTAACATATAAAATAATTAACTAATATGTAAAATAATAACCTAACATATAAAATAATAATATAAAAAATGTATCAACTTAAGTAATAATATAGTAAAAATATCGATTAAATATTATGATAAAAGATATTGCAATATATTTAAAAACGTTAAACAATCAAAAAGAAAAATACTTTAATTAATATTGTTCAATTTATAGACATCGTCATAGAGGTTCCCTTTATGCATCCCGGACCTGCATCTCGAGAGCTACTATCGCTACAGGGAAACCATAGGTCTTCATACATCTGGGATGGGCAGTGTTTGTCCCAGATATTGCGTCCCAGACGTATGGACGATATGTGGGAGTTCATTAGGGATCACGCACTCTATCCCCGTGTAGTTAGATGCCTTCAGGATATGGGTTTCTACAGGATCATAGATATCGACCGTTTGTCGTTCGACTGGGCGTTGATCACGGCTATGATAGAGCGGTGGCGAAAAGAAACGCACACATTTTATCTACCCATCGGCGAGGCTACCATCACGCTTGAGGACGTGGAGGTTCTCTTTGGGCTGTCGGTTGATGGATTACCTATAGCTTACCCGCATGCTCTAAGAGACTATAGTTGAGTGCATTACTGTGAAAACCCGGCCGGTCATCTTGATCAGTTATAGCCCCGACCCCCTATTAACTGCTTTTCCTGTATCTATTTCTGCTACTCTGTCTTGCCGGGAGGTTTTGTTTTGATTTTTGGAGTGATTTGGGACACTTAGTCCCTAAACGGGAGCTTAAGCCTTAGGATTTGGATCGTAGTCAGAACTATGTCAAGACAACTCTAGAATGGAGTTTTGTAGGTTCCGTTAGCTACGTTAGGTGTTTTTGGACTTAGAGGCATGTCCGAATTGAGTTTTGGAGGTCTGTAGCTCATTTAGGCTTGAAATGGCAAAAATCAAAGTTTTGGTGAGTTTGACCGGTAATGGACTTTTTGATATCGGGGTCAAATTTTAATTCAGGAAGTCGAAGTAGGTCCATAGGGTTGAATATGACTTGTGTGAAAAATTCGAGGTCAATCGGACGTGGTTTGATAGGTTTGCATCGGTTGTCGAATTTAGAAGTTTCAAGTTCTTTAAGTTTTAATCGGAGGATGATTCGTGATTTTAGCGTTGTTTGATGTGATTTGAGGGATCGACTAAGTTCGTATAGTGTCTTAGGATTGGTTGGTATGTTTGGTTGAGGTCCAGGGGGCCTCCGATGTGTAACGGATTAAGTTTGGGACTTATGTTATTGCTGAAGTTGTTGCACCTGGTGAATCGCACCTGCGTACTTTGGGTCGCAGAAGCGGCCATGGAGCCACATAAGCAATTTCCGCCCTATCCAGTTGGGGCCACAGGTGAGGCGAATGATCCGCATAAGCGGAAGAGAAGCGCAGGTGCGGGCTCGCAGATGCGGCCCTTGACCGTAGATGTGGCCCTTGTTCGTAGATGCGGACCCACTCCCTCTTAAGTCATTTTCGCACCTGCGATGAACTGTAGGATTTCATGTTGTAGCTGTTGAATTCTATTATTTGAGCTGTGTATTTACTTTGGTAATATGGAACGGTATTCCAGGAGATCTCCTTGCATATTTACTTTGGGACTACGGAACGGTATCCGGGAGATCCCCATGTTTTGCGTATTTACTTTGGGACTTCGGAACAGTATTCTGGGAGACCCCCCTGCACATTTACGTTTGGGATTACGTGACGGTATCTCGAGAGATCCTCTGTTGTTATCTCTGTGTACTGAGTTGTTACCTTCTATGATTTCATTCTTGTTAAATTTTAGTCTTTATTTTACTGCGATATTTCATTCTGACTTGCTTTATTATATATATACAAGTAGGGCCCTGACCTGACATCGTCACTACTTGATCGAGCTTAGGCTTGGCACTTACTGGGTGCCGTTGTGGTGTACTCACGCCCTTTCCTGCACATGTTTTTCGTGTGCAGATCCTGGTTCCTCCTGCCAGCCTCGTTCTTAGTTGCAGTCGTTGCTGCTTTTGGAGACTTCAAGGTACATCTTCCCGCGCGCGCAAATTCTCGGAGTCCCCCTCTATCTCCATATGTTCATTTTTCTCTTATTTCTATAGATAGTGATGTATATATCAGTTAGAACTTCGTAGAAGCTTGTGACTTACGGTGTTCCGGGTCTTGGGAGTGTTATGTATATTTCGAAAGGTTGATTATCTTATATGCCTAGCGGCATCTCAATTGTTTATTTAAATTATTTGTTACTGTTAGTTGTTAATTTTCATGTTTTCATTTCATTTTTGTAAGGTGTTAGGCTTACCTAGTCGTAGAGACTAAGTGCCGTCACGACAAATTCACGGAGGGAGAATTTGGGTCGTGATAATTACCTTCTTATGTTGCGGCGACTCGCTGATTTCCAGTCAGCAAAGAAGACTGCATTGAGTGGAGCGAGTCGATTTCATCGGACGCCCGTCCGACAGCATCTGACGGCGATGGATACTGAGATTACGGATGATTCACTAGCGGAGGATATCGACCGGCACACGACTTGAGGCAACGTTACTGGTGGAGGAAGATGAAGTATGAGCATCAACAGCCGGGTGGGTTGCTTCATAAGTAAGAGATTCCAGAGTGGAAATGGGAGCGGATCACTATAGATTTTGTTGTTGGACTCCCACGAACTCAGCGGAGATTTGATGCAGTTTGGGTGATTGTGGATAGGCTGACCAAGTCAGCTCATTTCATGCCTGTGATGACTATATATTCTTCTGAGCAGCTGGCTCGAATCTACATCCGTGAGATCGTCAGGCTTCATGGCATACCGATATCTATTATCTCGGACCGGGGTACACAGTTTACATCACGGTTCTGGAGAGCCATACAACATGAGTTGGGTACTAGAGTGGAGCTGAGCACATTGTTTCACCATCGAACGGACGGACAGTCCGTGCGCACTATTCAGATATTAGAGGACATGCTCCGTGCGTGTGTGATGGAGTTTGGAGGGTCGTGGGATTAGTTCCTGCCATTTGTGGAGTTTTCCTACAACAACAGTTATCAGTCGAGCATCCATATGGTACCGTATGAGGCTCTGCATTGTAGGAGGTGCCAGTCCCTAATGGGTTGGTTCAAGCCGGGCGAGGCCCGATTATTAGTGCAGACTTGGTCAAGGATGCCTCGGATAAGGTGAAGGTGATTTAGGATCGACTTCGCACAGCCCAGTCCAGACAGAGGAGTTATGCAGACTAGAAGGTTCGCAATGTAGCATTCATGGTTGGAGAGCGGATCTTGCTCTAGGTAACACCTATGAAGGGCGTTATGAGGTTCGGGAAGAAGGGCAAGCTGAGCCCAAGGTACATTGGTCCTTTTGAGGTGTTACAGCGTGTTGGGGAGGTTGATTATGAGATTGCCTTACCTCCCAGCCTAGTCGGGATTCATCTGGTACACTATGTTTCTATGCTCCAGAAGTACCACGGTGATCCGGCTCATGTGTTAGATTTCAGCTCAGTCCAGTTGGACAAGGATCTATCTTATATTGAGGAGCCAACGACTATTTTGGACAGGCAGGTCGGAAAGCTATGGTCAAAGAACATTGCTTCAGTAAAGGTTCAGTTAAGGGGTCAACCGGTCGAGGAGGAGACTTGGGAGACCGAGCAGGATATGCGCAACCATTATCCTCATCTTTTCACAGTTGTAGGTATGTCTCTATACTCAGTCGAGGATGAACGATTGTTTTAAGAGGGGGAGGATGTGACGACCGGGCCGGTCGTCTTGATCAGTTATAGCCCCGATCCCATATTAACTGCTTCCCCCGTATCTATTTCTACTATTGTATCTTGCCGGGATGTTACATTTTGGTTTTTGGAGTGTTTTGGGACACTTAGCCCCTAAATAGGAGCTTAAGCCTTAGGATTTGGACCGTAGTCGGAATTGTATGAAGACGACTCTGGAATGGATTTCCTTCTATTCCGTTAAATTTGTTAGGTGATTTTGGACTTAGGGGCGTGTTCAGATTGTGTTTTGGAGGTTTGTAGCTCATTTAGGCTTGAAATGGCAAATATCGAAGTTTTGGAGAGTTTGACTGGAAATGGACTTTTTGATATCAGGGTCAAATTCCGACTCCGGAAGTTGGAGTAGGTTTGTATGGTTGAATATGACTTGTGTGCAAAATTCAACGTCAATTGGACGTGGTTTGATAGGTTTTGGCATCGGTTGTCGAATTTGGAAGTTTCAAGTTCTTTAAGTTTGAATTGGAGGATGATTTGTGATTTTAGCATTTTTTGATGTGGTTTGAGGGCTCGACTAAGTTCGTATGGTGTTTTAGGATTGGTTGGTATGTTTGGTTGAGGTCTCGGGGGCCTCAGGTGTGTTTCATGCTTAACGGATTGAGTTTGGGACGTATGCAATTGCTGAAGCTGCTGCACCTAGTGTAATTGCACCTGCGCACTTTGGGCCATAAGTGCGGCGCCGCAGAAGCAATTTTGGCCTTGTCCAGTTGGGGACGTAGGTGCGGCGAATGATCCGTAGAAACGGACACGCAGAAGCGGAAGAGGAGCGCATATGCGGGATCGCAGATGCGGCCCTTGTTCGCAAATACAGACCCAGGGCCCCTTAAGTCATTTTCGCACCTGAGATGGATTTTTCGCAGGTGCGGTACCATAGGTGCGGTTGGACCTATAAAGATCGGATAAAGGTGATATTTCGAGGGATTTTCATATGAATCTTGTGGGTAATGATTCTTAACTCCTTTATGGTTATATCTCATTAATCCATAGTTGATTCCACCATTTAATTTCGGATTTGGGTTGAAAATTTGGGGGGAAATAGGGAAGAATTCTTCAACCAAGTTTTTGAGTTTTGATTGGGATTTAGACATCGGATTTGGATAATTTTAGTTCGAGTGAAATCGTGAGTGAATGGGTGTTCGTATTTTGTGACTTTTACCCGATTCCGAGACGTGAGCCCGGGGAGGCTTTTTAGTGCGATTTCCAATTTCTTGCTTTAGCTTTGATTTCAGTAGCTAGATTAGTTCCTTGTAGTTATATTTATGTTATGTAATTGGTTTTGGCTAGATTTGGGTCATTCGGAGTCGGGGTTTCGTGTAAAGAGCATTGTTACGGATTGATTGAGCTTGCTTCGAGGTAAGTGGCTTGCCTAACCTTGGGGGGGGAACTCCCCTTAGGATTTGGTACTATTTTGATATGTGAGTTCCGTGTACGTGAGGTGATGAGTACGTACACGGGCTAATTGTTGTAAAAACCCAGTTTCTGCTAAGTAATAACATGTTTCCTTCTTATTTGAGTCATATCAGAATGTGTAGTATCCTATTAGATGAGAATAACATGCCTACTTGCCTTAATATTTTATCTGAATTTCGTGCAACATGGTTAGTGAATTTTCATGTTTTTCCTTGACTTGTACTTAGTCTGAATTGTAGGATTTCGTGTTGTAGTTGTTGAATTCTATTGTTTGAGCTGTGTATTTACTTTGGGACTACGGATCTGCATTCCGGGAGATCCCCCTATTTTGTGTATTTACTTTTGGGACTACGGAACGGTATTCCGGGAGATCCCCTTGCATATTTACTTTGGGACTACGGAACGGTATTCAGGGAAACCCCTCTGTTTTGCGTATTTACTTTGGGACTTCGGAACAGTATTCAGGGAGATCCCCCTGCACATTTATGTTTGGGATTACGTGACAGTATCTCGGGAGATCCCCTGTTGTTATCTATGTGTACTGAGATATTACCTTCTATGATTTCATTCTTGTTAAATTTCAGTTTTTATTTTACTGTGATATTTCATTCTGCCTTACTTTATTATATATATACCAGTAGGACCCTGACCTGACCTCGTCACTACTTGATCGAGCTTAGGCTTGGAACTTACTGGGTGCCGTTGTGGTGTACTCACACCCTTTCCTGCATATGTTTTTCGTGTGCAGATCCTGGTTCCTCCTACCATCCTCGTTCTTAGTTGCAGTCATTGCTGCTTTCGGAGACTTCAAGGTACATCTGCCTGCGCGTGCAGATTCTCGGAGTTCCCTTCTATCCTCCTATGTTCATTTTTCTCTTATTTCTATAGGCAGTGATATATAGAACAGTTAAAACTTCGTAGAAGTTTGTGACTTGTGGTGTTCCGGGTCTTAGGAGTGTTATGTATATTTCGAGAGTTGATTATCTTATATGCCTAGCGACATCTCAATTGCTTATTTAAATTAGTTGTTACTGTTAGTTATTAATTTTCATGTTTTCATTTCATTTCCATAAGGTGTTAGGCTTACCTAGTCGTAGAGGCTAGGTGTCGTCACGACAAATTCACGGAGGGAGAATTTGGGTCGTGACAATTAACTTCTTATGTTGAAGCGACTCGTTGATTTCCATCCAGCGGAGGAGACTGCATTGAGTAGGGCGAGTCGATTGCAATTGACGCCCATCCGGCAGCATCTAGCGGTGATGGATGCGGAGATTACGGATGATTCACCAATGGAGGATATCAACCGGCACATGACTTGAGGCAGCATTAATGGTGGAGGAAGATGAAGTATGAGCATCAGCTGCCGAGTGGGTTGCTTCAGAAGTTAGAGATTCCGGAGTGGAAATGGGAGTGGATCTCTATAGATTTGTTGTTGGACTCCCACGGACTCAGTGGAGGTTTGATGCAGTTTGGGTGATTGTGGATAGGCTGACCAAGTCAGATCATTTCATTCCAGTGAAGCAGCTAGCTCAAATCTACATCCGTGAGATCATCAGGCTTCATGGCATACCGATATCTATTATCTCTGACCAGGGTACACAGTTTATATCATGGTTCTGTAGATCCGCACAAAAGGAGTTGGGTACTAGAGTGGAGCTGAGCATAGTGTTTCACCCTCAGACGGACGGACAGTCTGAGCGCACTATTCAGATATTAGAGGATATGCTTTGTGCGTGTGTGATGGAGTTTGGAGGGTCGTGGGATCAGTTCCTACCACTTGCGGAGTTTTCCTACAACAACAGTTATCAGTCAAGCATCCAGACGACACCGTATGAGGCTCTATATGTTAGGAGGTCTCAGTCCCTAGTGGGTTGGTTCGAGCCCGGGCGAGGATTATTTGGTACAAACTTGGTCTAGGATGTCCTGGATAAGGTGAAGGTGATTCAGGATCGACTTCACACAGCCCAGTCCAGACAGCAGAGTTATGGGACCGGAAGTTTCGCGACGTAGCATTCATGGTTGGCGAGCGGATCTTGCTCTAGGTATCTCCTATGAAGGTCGTTATGAGGTTCGGGAAGAAGGGCAAGTTGAGCCCAAGGTACGTTGTTCCTTTTGAGGTGTTGCGGCGTGTTGGGAAGGTTTCTTATGATATTGCCTTACCTCCCAACCTAGTAGGGGTTCATCCGCTATTCCACGTTACTATGCTTCAGATATATCACGGTGATCCGGTTCATGTGTTGGATTTCAGCTCAGTTTAGTTGGACAAGGATCTATCTTATGTTGAGGAGCCAGCGGCTATTTTGGATAGGCAGGTCAGAAATATAAGGTCAAAGAACATTGCTTGAATAAATGTTCAGTGGAGGGGTCAGTCGGTCGAGGAGGCGACTTGGGAGATCGAGCAGGATATGCTCAACCGTTATCCTCATCTTTTCACAGTTGCAGATCTGTCTCTATACTCATTCGAGGACGAATGATTTCTTTAAGAGGGGGAGGATGTGATGACCTAGCCGGTCGTCTTGATAAGTTATAGCCCCAATCCCCTATTAACTGCTTCCCTCATTTCTCTTTTTGCTATTGTGTCCTGCCGGGAGGTCTCGTTTTGGTTTTTGGTGTGTTTTGGGACACTTAATCCCTAAACGGGAGCTTAAGCCTTAAGATTTGGACCGTAGTCGAAATTGTGTAAAGATGACTTCGGAATGGAGTTATTTCGATTCCGTTAGCTCTGTTAGGTGATTTTGGACTTAGGGGCGTGTCCGAATTGTGTTTTGGAGGTCTGTAGCTCATTTAGGCTTGAAATGGCAAACATTGAAGTTTTGGAAAGTTTGATCGGCAATGGACTTTTTGATATCGGGGTAAGATTCTGATTTCGGAAGTTGGAGTAGGTCTATAGGTTTGAATATGACTTGTGTGCAAAATTCGGGGTCAACCGAACGTGGTTTGATAGGTTTCGGCATCGGTTGTCGAATTTGGAAGTTCCAAGTTCTTTAAGATTGAATCGAAGGAAGATTCGTGATTTTAGTGTTGTTTGATGTGGTTTGAGGGCTCGACTAAATTTGTATGGTGTTTTAGTATTAGTTGGTATGTTTGGTTGAGGTCCTGAGGGCCTCGGGTGTGTTTTGAATGCTTAACGGATCGAGTTTGGGACTTATGCAATTGCTGAAGATGCTACATATTGTGTAATCGCACCTGCGCACTTTGGGCTGCAGGTGCGGCGCTAGAGAAGCAGCCATGGAGACGCAGAAGCGGTTTTGGCCCTATCCAGCTGGGTCCACAACTGCGATGAATGATCCGCAGAAGTGGACATGCAGAAGCAGAAGTGGAGCGCAGGTGCGGGCTCGCAGATGCGGTCTTTGTTCGCAGATGCGGACCCAGTCCCCCTTAAGTCATTTTCGCACCTATGATGGATTTTCCGCAGGTGCGGTAGCCCTTGTTTGCAGATGCGGACCCAGTCCCCCTTAAGTCATTTTCGCACCTGTGATGGATTTTCCGCAGGCAGAAACGAGATCTCTGACAAAAAAAGGGCTAAGTGCGAGGGTTTGATTTTATTCTTCATTTTTGGACCTAGAGAGCTCGGATTAAAGCGAAATTTCGAGGGATTTTCAGAGGAAACTTGTGGGAAATGATTCTTAACTCCTTTATGGTTATATCTCATTAATCCATAGTTGATTCCACCATTTAATGTCGAATTTAGGTTGAAAATTTGGGGAAAATAGGGAAGAGTTCTTCAACCAAATTTTTGAATTTTTATTGGGATTTAGACATCGGATTTGGATAATTTGGGTACAAGCGAACTCATGAGTGAAAGGGTTTGTATTTTGTGAATTTTACCTGATTCTGAGATGTGGGCTTGGGGAGGCGTTTTAGTGCGATTTCCAATTTCTTGATTTAGCTTTTATTTCAGTAACTAGATTAGTTACTTGTAGTTATATTTATGTTATGTAATTGATTTTGGCTAGATTTGGTCCATTCGGAGTCAGATTTTTGTGGAAAGAGCATTGTTACAGATTGATTCAGCTTGCTTCAAGGGAAGTGGTTTGCCTAACCGTGTGTGGGGGAACTCCTCTTAGGATTTGGTACTATTTTGATATGTGAGCGTCGTGTACGTGAGGTGACGAGTACGTACACGGGCTAATTGTTGTAAAAACCTGGTTTCTGCTAAGTAATAACATGTTTCCTTCTTATTGAGTCATATCAGCATGTGTAGTATCCTCTTAGATTTGAATAGCATGCCTACTTGCCTTAATTGTTTATCTGAACTCCGTGCATCATGTTTAGTGAAGTTTCATGTTTTTCCTTGACTTGTACTTAGTCTGAATTGTAGGATTTCGTGTTGCAGCTGTTGAATTCTATTGTTTGAGCTGTGTATTTACTTTGGGACTACGGATCGGTATTCCGGGAGATCTCCCTATTTTGTGTATTTACTTTTGGGACTACGGAACGGTATTCCGGGAGATCCCCCTGCATATTTACTTTGGGACTACGGAATGGTATTCCGGGAGATCCCCATATTTTGCATATTTACTTTGGGACTACGGAACAGTATTCCGGGAGACCCCTCCTGCACATTTACGTTTGGGACTACGTGACGGTATCTCGGGAGATCCCCTGTTGTTATCTCTGTGTACTGAATTGTTACCTTCTATGATTTTATTCTTGTTAAATTTTAGCCTTTATCTTACTGCGATATTTCATTCTTCCTTGCTTTATTATATATATACCAGTAGGGCCTTGACCTGACCTCGTCAGTACTTGACCGAGGTTAGGCTTGGCATTCACTGGGTACCGTTGTGTACTCACGCCCTTGCTTGCGCATGATTTTCGTGTGCAGATCTTGGTTCCTCCTACCAGCCTCGTTCTTAGTTGCAGTCGCTGCTATTTTCGGAGATTTCAAGGTACATCTGCCCGCGCCCGCAGATCCTCAGAGTCCCCCTCTATCCCTCTATGTTCATTCTTCTCTTATTTCTATAGACAATGATGTATAGAACAGTTAGAACTTCGTAGAACCTTGTGACTTACGGTGTTCCGAGTCTTAGGAGTGTTATGTATATTTCGAGAGTTGATTATTTTATATGTCGAGCGGCATCTCAATTGCTTATTTAAATTATTTGTTACTGTTAGTTGATAATTTTCATGTTTTCATCTCATTTTCCTAAGGTGTTAGGCTTACCTAGTCGTAGAGACTAGGTGTCGTCACGGAAAATTCACGGAGGGAGAATTTGGGTCGTGACAGTTACCTGCTTATGTTGTAGCGATTCGCTGATTTCCAGCCAGTGGAGGAGACTGCATTGAGTTGGGCGAGTCGATTACAACTGACGCCCCTCCGATAGCATCTGGCGGTGATGGATGCAGAGATTACGGATGATTCACCGGCAAAGGATATCGACCGGTACACGAAATTGTTGTTGCTGGTGATGTTTGGTGGTGTACTGTTTCAGAACACTTCGGGAAACCTAGTTAGCTTGAGATTTCTACATCATCTGGAGCAGCTATATGATTTACCTGGTTACAGTTAGGGTGCAGCTATTCTGGGTTACCTGTATAGGCAAATGTTTCGGGCGTGCATGGGCACCTAGAGAGACGTTGCCCGATTTTTACCGTTGCTGCAAGTGAAAACATAGTCAATTCTTTTCATGATTATAACATACTTAGTAAAAATTAATACCTTAAATTTTACGTCCACAATCTATATTAGGTTTAGGCATGGGAGTGGTTCTTGCAGATTCAGCCACCCCTACCACCGATGGATCCAGATGCACTACCTCCACCGTTACTCCCATTTGCTTGGAGATGGGTTGATAGGCGAGGCTACGGAGATGAGTTCGAGGCTCGACATCATATCCCCTATCAAAGAGATTTGTTGGATTTTCTTGAAGGCGCGCAGGTACATGTATACTTAAGTTTACTTGGCCTGGCTTTATATGTGTTGCATTTACATACCATTCTTGTGTTTAATTATTAGTTCGTATGGAGGCCATACAATGACGCGCTCATAGTTGTTTTGCCCGATTATTGCTTCGGCGGCCAAGGTATGTGAAGCTCTTCCGTCCCACTAATATGTCTCGATATTGTCAAGCATCATGCCACCGAGTGAGTCCTTCGCTAGGTTGGTCAACCGCAGCTTGTACCTTTTCCGCCTAATTGGATTAGGACACATTACTAGCGTGATGATCGTTCCAGGGTTGACCAGGCATACTTGGCCTAGCTAGAGGCCCAGATTGAGGTTTGGGACCAGAGGTATGACCTGATTCCGCCACCCCCTCCACATGAACGTACGGATGGCGAGCATGAGTATATGGGTTGGTATCACAGCGTTACCCAACTTATCATCGAGATCCCGTTCATCGCGCTGGTGGTCGGTACATTTCATACGCCGGGAGGCATGATAAGGCACTGTATGTTATTTTTTATACTTACTTATGATGTTACATTATCCTTACGTAATTAATATTTTATATGTTATGCAAGCTATTGGCTTACATCAGTTCTACCAGTTGGGACTGCAGATGTTGCAGTAAACCAGCAAGGGAGCGACAACTTTGCACGGGTTTGGCCTTCGGGTTACTGACCTTATTGCTGAGACATTGAGACGTGACTGATATGATGTGCGCTTAGGATACAAGGTTGTTTATGTGCCTCTAGAGGAGTAACATCATGGGCCACCAGTGGAGCCTGAAAGTGGTATACATAGCAGGCGTCGATAGAGAGGAAGGGATGTCCCACGAGGTCGTGGTGGTCGGCGAGGACGGGGTCCCCAGCAAGGGGGTGTTGAGGAACCAATGGATGATATTAGAGATGATCAACTGGGTGACCACCCTGAGCCACCCGATGCTCATCATGACATGTCATCATTCAGCCTTCAGTTGTCGCCAGGGTCTTCGCAGTTGACCCCATCAGCTCCATTATTGATCGTGGACACATCCATTATATGACAGGAGTGGGATCAGTATTTTCCTGATCCCCCAAATCCATCGGCGGTTGCTAATTCTCATTTGACACGAGAGGTGCAGAGTGCGCGACGACTGAGTTATGGCTCATCACCGAGATATGCTCAGGATCTAGCACATACTTCATCTACTCCAGTACACCTCGATGTTCCGACAGAGCCTTGCAGTGCTACTCAGGAGTAGGTTTTTTTGTATTACTATTGTTTCTATTTTTTTTATCACATTGATTAGTCAGTAATATCTAAAGAATTTTTAATTTTTTTAAAGACATCATCATTGCCCGTCATGGAGATCGCATTGTGACTGACATGCTGGAGACATATGATCTTATTCAGGAGCCTGCTGAGACCATGGTACGACCATTAAAAAAATATGCTAACACATACGTTAGTAATTTATATTTCATATAGTAAAATATCTTATTATTCTGTAGGTTACTGTCGGCCTGACGACCGGTTCTACCGAGTCTGCCAGCCTTACCGACAGTTATGCTGCAGCGCATCCTCCAATAAAGAGACGACGTGATAAGGATGATCATGATAGCGTAGCCGGGCAGGATGGGATGCGCCTCAGGCCAGCCAATTCTTTAAAGCATATAAGTTGTGGGATACATTGACATTTATTACTATTTGTATATATGACATTAAATATATATATAATAGTAACATTATTTATGTTTTACATAAATTGTGCATGTGTTTTTATTTCTCGAGTTATTTATTAGTTTAACACTATAACAAAAAAATGACAGCTTAACATAAAATTTAAATTTGTTACCAATTAAAGATAATACATGACACGTACAACATAAAAATAAAATACTACACTCAACGTATCAATGTGTTTGTTTAGTTACTATCGCCCATTATTATGTGCTTCAACCACTTAAATTTATCCTCCAACCTATTTTCTTCTTCTTCTGCCTCTTTGAGTTTCTCCTGCAATGCCACAAGTTGTTCTTGTAGTTTCACGATATGGAGTTTGTATTCACCGGTCAGATTCCAAATGTTTAGCAAACATGATTTGTAGTATTCTTGATTAATGGGTTCATCATATCATTCATCAAAACCACATTTCTTTTTGTCCTACCAATGAGAGAATAACACACAACTATTAATTTTATATAAAAAATATTAACAAACATTTCGTCCAAGAATAATAACTTACAACGTGTTTACACATCCAACGTCTGCGCCCCACATTGTAATTTGACCAACATGGCTTCAAAATCGCATGTTTACCACAATAACACCTTAGTACGTAATTGCGTCCAAACATGTCATAATGCTCGAAAATGGAAAGTTTTTCTATTCGTTTCGTTACGATGCAAATAATAACTAAAATGCGCAAGGTTTTTATAGGCAGCTAAGAGTAATTTTAGGTTACATAAGGCATATTGGTAAGGTGCTATGTTTCGCGTGATAATGATTCTTTCGGGTACAAGTAGGTCCAGCTTTTTCATTCCGATAGCTTTTTCAGGTCAACAACTTTTTCAGGCCGACAACTTTTTCAGGTCGACATGACAATACACATAGTGCATATTGGTGAGGTGTTATGTTTCGTCTGATAATGATTCTTTAGGGTACAAGTGCGTCTAGGTTTTTCAGATCATCAGCTTTTTCAGGCCGACATGTTTTTCAGGTCGACATGACAATACACATAACGCATATTGGTGAAGCGTTATGTTTCCCGTGATAATGATTCTTTCGGGTACAAGTTGGTCCAGCATTTCAGGTCATTAGCTTTTTTAGGCCGACAACTTTTTCAGGTCGATATGACAATACACATAGTGCATATTAGTAAGGCGCTATGTTTCGCGTGATAATAATTCATTCGGGTACAGGTGGATCCAGCATTTCATGTCAACAACTTTTTCAGGCCGATAACTTTTTTAGGTCGAAATGACAATACACATAGCGCATATTGGTGAGGCGCTATGTTTCGCGTTCTTACAGGTCGACATGCAGCTTACTTATTCTTAAGTTGAACCAAGAGATCAATATTCAAATACCATTTGAATAACCAGTACAACATCCAATTCAAAAATGCCACTAACATTTAATAAGTGTTTTACAAAAAGGCAAAAAGGTGAAGGTAGTTCAAAAGATCCAAATGGAACACATCATAACACAATCGATCCCTACCTTGAAAAAAATAATTTAGGTTGCTATAATGATTTGGTTGATGACAAGTGGTATGGTGTTCTGTATCCCTTGGAAAATAAGCATACCAATATACACATTGATCTCAAAGTTTCAGGGCACATTATTGAGGGCGAAGCGCTCTCTACAAATCGAAGGTATGCAAATTTGGGGTGAAAACAGCAATGGGTTCCCCTTTTCTCAAAACGATGTGATTATGAAGTACTACGTCACTAGCATGGGCTTGTTGTACCACAAGCACTGTCTGCAACCTTCCAAACAAACACACACAACGATGAACCAGAAATGATTCGGCATTTGATGAAGGAGATTCTAGAGATGTAAAAGGCACTTGTTGTTCATCATGAAATGGATAATCTTAACTACTAATATGTCTCGATATTGTCAAGCATCATGCCACCAAGTGAGTCCTTCGCCAGGTTGGTCAACCGCAGTTTGTACCTTTTCCGCCTAATTGGATTAGGACACATTACTAGCGTGATGATTGTTCCAGGGTTGACCAGGCATACTTGGCCTAGCTAGAGGCCCAAATTGAGGTTTGGGACCAGAGGTATGACCTGATTCCTCCACCCCCTCCACATGAGCGTACAGATGGCGAGCATGAGTATATGGGTTAGTATCACGGCGTTACCCAACTTCTCATCAAGATCCTGTTCATCGCGTTGTGGTCGGTACATTTCATATGCCGGGAGGCATGATAAGGCACTGGTATGTTATTTGTTATACTTACTTATAATGTTACATTATCCTTACGTAATTAATATTTTATATGTTATGCAAGCTATTGGCTTACATCAGTTCTACTAGTTAGGACTGCAGATGTTGCAGTATACCAGCAAGGGAGCGGCAGCTTTGCACGGGTTTGTCCTTCGGGTTACTGACCTTACTGCCGAGACATTGAGACGTGACCGATATGATGTGAGCTTAGGATACAAGGTTGTTTATGTGCCGCCAGAGGAGTAACATCATGGGCCACCAGTGGAGCCTGAAAGTGGTAGACATGGAAGGCGTCGATAGAGAGAAAGGGGTGTCCCACGAGGACGTGGTGGTCGGCGAGGACGGGGTCCCCAACAAGGGGGGTTGAGTAACCAATGGATGATATTAGAGATGATCAACCACCATTCGCATGCAAAGTCTCTGACATATTTGTAGTCAAAATTTCCCATCTTCTACCACCATTCGCATGCAAAGTCCATTTGTCAAGCTCATGTCGCATCAACCAACAATAGGCTTCTACGTCGTCCTGCCTAATCAATTCCATTCGGCTCTTGAATTTACACTCTTGGTGATCTGTTGCAGCCATCCACATTAAATCATGCAAGTTCTTGTTCGGATAAGCCCTCTGAAAATTGGCCTTCAAGTGCCTAACACAATAATAGTGGTAGGCATACGGTTCCTTCCATGCACGCAAATTCTGTACAAGACTTAAAATACCGCCATGCCGATCATATATCAGATAAATACTTGAACGTTGTTTGACAACGTGCTCCTTCAAGTGGTTCAAAAATAATGTCCATGTCTCTTGGATTTCATCGGCACAAATAGCAAATGCTAGTGGAAATATACTTCCTTTAGCATCTACAGCAATGGCGATCAACAACTTAATATCATACTTTTCATAGACATGAGTGCCGTCTATGGATATTACCGGCCGACAATGTACAAAACCATCAATGACTGCTTTAAATACCCAGAATATATATATATCTGAATATGTATTCTGGTATTCCTGGACTCCGCTCAAGCTTCCATTCAATAATAGTCCAGGGGTTAAAGTGTTGCAATGCGGCCATGTACTTGGGTAGAACGGCAAATGACTTATCCCATTTACCATAAAAAAATTGACATGCACGCTTACGCCTGAGAAATGCCTTTCTTTTGGTAATGGTACATCCATATACCTGGTGGACATATGTTATACACTTTTTGATCTTCTACCTTATGGACGCTTCAATGTGTGGAATCAAGACGAGAGAAATCAAGTCGACATTCAAGTTAAAATGATTCCCACTAAATGTGTTCATTTCACAATTGTGGGTGCTAATGTATTTCTCCACAATCCATATATTTATTTTCAACTTTCTCACACGCAGAATCCACATCGACATCCGACATACTTCGCAACTGATCAAGGTAGGAAACATCCCTTGAATGAAACATCACATGAGACTCGTACACTCTTGGTCTAACGGGAGGTGGAGCATGCTCCCTCATCCAGGTTCATCATTCTCGTCCTTATCACTGTCACCTTCATTATGGAAGGGTGTGTTATCTCCAGACTCGTCAGCATTGTCATAATCACTATCATCTTTCTTACTCTGCACATCTGCCATATTTCGATTAAATATGTCATCTTCGGGCAATTGAGTAAGGACATGACCTTTAAGTTGTTCGTTTTCACTGCACAACCAATAAAATAATGAGTTTTTCAAATTCATCCAAACTTTACATATAAACTTTATCACTTCACTTACAAATCATAATTGTTGATATCACATGATGCACATTATCCTGTTGGTGGTGACTCCCGGATGGACCACCATGATCAGCACACCAAAATTAGGCATATTCCAACTGCCGGTTGGTTCATAATTTGTAAAATTCATATATGACTGGTACCCCCTGTGAAATATATGAGTGTTAATACAAATTCAATACATAAAAATAAATATCGTAACATAAAGGAAAATTGAATACCACCCGACTTGTGAATTATGTAAAATTGGGAAAAAATTATGTCTTCGGTCCTCATTCGCTCGTAGAGATAAGTTTAGATCAGGCCAAACTCTTTCACCCGAAACCTGTTCGGCGAAAACTGCTCCAAAATAACCACTCGATGATTGATGGATAACCCTATTTTGCGGAACCTCAGTCTTCATCCTTGACGTACATTTCCAACATTTTTATCAAAAAAAAATTCCCGGTGTTCATCTAGAGTCCTCAAAAAATCTGTTAGAGTTTCATCGTCTTCGATGTTAAACTCAGCATAACAAACAACCCCTTGCGGAGTAATAGAATACGAATATCTTCTTGTTACTTTAATATTCACCAAGCGTTCACTCACACTCATTTTTTTACATAACAACGATACCAATCTATCGACTCTATTGTAAGTGACAATTTAACATGAGACTGTGAAGAACAACTATAGCGTACCGAGTTATTCTCCGCCACAATCTCACCCCCCCAATATAATGAAACCCTAATCTTTTCCTTTTATGCAAAATAACTTAACAAACAAATATTTCGGAAGACTGAATGAATTTAGCGTCATCGGTTGTTTTAAACACAAATCGGTCACACTACTGGTTATTTGGAACGCTAAGGCCGAAAGGCAAGTGGGCAGCACTGCGGACCAACAATCCAGCAAAAGGGCTGAAAAGTTCCTTTATTTTCAACGAGGTTATATAATAGTAACAGAAGGAGACAAGTATAAAATAGAAGTTCGTCCCCGTCACTAAACCTAGCTCACCAAGCTTTAGAAGTGCTCTACCATGGCAGTTGGTTCGTCGACGAGCAAGAGGAGAGAAGGAGCCCTATGGAGTATAGCCAAGTGGTAAGGCATCAATTTTTGGTACCGACATGCAAAGGTTCGAATTCTTTTACGCCAAATTATGAATATTTTGGAACTCCTTAAATAAGAAAACTTTCAGTCTGAAGTACAATTATTTTATGTTATAGCACATGCATAATAAGTGTTATACCCATATAAATTATTGATGAATCAATTAAATACAAATGAATTATTAGTGGAACCACATTTTATATATAGTACCTTGAATAACCATACTAAATATAAAATATACTAAATATAAAATAATGCTGATTTTTTTTAAATATTTGTGTCGCTTGATACTAAAAGAACCATACTTCGGCACCGGACTCTTAATCCGAGGAGCAAAATCACTATTTCCCCAACAGTAAAAACATAAGATTAGATTAGCAACTATCTTCACATATATACAAAACTGACAAGAACAAGATTCTCTTTATTACAACTGCTGATTAAACACCCACAACTTTGAAGATAAAATAATACAGAGATCTAATTTACATTAGAAACTTAATAGGATTCCCAAAATACCCAAAACATCCCAAAAAAAAAAAAAAAAAAAACAAAGACCACATACAGTAGTGCACACACAACATCACAAGAACAAGAACCATATAACTAAAACTCTTAAAGTGTTTTTTAACCAGAGATGTCAACAGCTTTCACTTCAGGTTTCTTTTCTTCTTCTTTTGGTACAGTTACAGTGAGCACTCCATTTTCCATAGCAGCCTTTATTTCCTCCATTTTTGCATTTTCTGGCAGCCTAAACCTTCTCATAAACTTGCCACTGCTCCTTTCCATACGATGCCACGTGTCATTCTTCTCCTCTTGCTCTCTGCTTCTCTCTCCACTTATCTGTAATACTCTTCCTTCTTCTACTTCAACTTTCACTTCCTCTTTCTTAATCCCTGCAACGTTGCAAATGTAACCAATTCTTCATTAACTCGTCCAAGTATAACCGGATCAATATAGTTCGGGGGAAAGTGCACATATAATTATTCTCAAGGATGCTACTTAAAGAATCAGTGTTTATTTTTATCCTGAAATTTTAAACTGTTAGAACTAATTTTTAAATAGCAGCTCATTAGAGTAGTAACTTGGTGTCATTTCTACGTATAGTTCATGTGTTCTATTTGATCAAAACGGGAAAGTACGCACATAATCATTTTTAAGATTGCTATTTAAAATTTAGTCGGTGCTTCTTTTGTCCTAAAAATTTGCTAAGGACTTTGTGTCTTCAAAAATTAAAAAATTAAAATTCAGACAAACTGGCTTATTTCTAAATAACAATCTTCAAGAATGGCTACCTGATGCCATTTCTACAATCAAGTTAAACCGACTCGATATAAACAACCCGATTAGCATACCTGGAACATCCATTTCGAAGATATGGGAATCTGGGGTTTCTTTCCAATCAATTCTTACATTTGCAAAAGCAGAGGTTTCACGAGCAGAAGATGGAACGTTAGCAACAGTGCCTGAAAATGGAAAGCCCTCAAACGGATCAAATATATCAAGTGAAAACGGGTCGAAAATATTGCTCCTTCTACCACCAAACAGACTTGGAATCATAGCCATCTTCTTTCTCTGAATAAATATAAAATGGGATTTTTGGAATATTAACTAACTTGAAATTACGAGTTTTGATTATTGTGTTAGATTTAGAAGGTGTCGTGCTATTTATAGTAAGGGGGTCGAGAAAAATAAGTAGAAGAATCAAGAAACTTATCCAGTTCGAGTGTAATCTAGGATGTTCTTACAGTTAATTTTTGATAGGAACGGTTGAGGTTTCTACAACATTCGACAGACTTCTTGTGCTTTATTTCGGATAAGCAGAAATTTCTATTTCTTTTTTACTATCGTTAGAACCCTCGCAATGCGAAGGTAAATTGACGAAACATTAGTCTTATAAAATTATGATAATATGTCATAATATTTTAATAAATAATAGTTATACTATTTTATTATTTAATATAGTATATATAAATATAATAAAATCTATACAAAATCAAATGATATAATATTATAGTAATCAAATAAATTATTTATTTTTTATTAAATTAGTAAGTACTTAGTACTATACATTTAGTAATGTGATTTTTTATTAATTTGTCATTTGACTTAATATTTTGATATTACTTCTCTTCTAGTAGAGCATACATATATATTTTTTCTTCTTCTGAAAATATATATTTTATACTTATGTTATACCGTTTAAAAATTTTCAATTGTCAAAATTTATCAATAATTTTCTTGAGTATTATTTATTTATATTTTGTTTATTAACTAATTTAAAATATAAATATTATAAAATTATCTTTATCCACCACTTTTCGTATATTTATTTCTACTATAATATTTAATTAGTTTTCTCATTTTATATTTATTGAAAATTTAAATAATATTATTTTAATTAAGGGATACGAAGGTAAGTAAGGTGTTTCCTTCGTATACCTTACTTAAACAATATACAAAATAATTTAGTTAGTGTAATCAATTAGGTCGAGGTAAGTAAGGTATACGAAGGAAAGCCTATTTGACAATGAAAGTGACCAAAGTATTCAAAATTTAATATTAAAAAAAAAAATCAGTTAATAAAGTAATTTATTTTGTCTTAACAATACCACTTGGTTTTTTGTGTTTAAGAAACTTATCTTAATGTAGTACTTTTTCTTCTACTATTCTATACAGATAGATTATCCATTACTTAATATTGTTAAATTGACATATGAAATATTAATAAATTACCAATTTAGTATAATAATTATGCATATATATATATATATATATATATATATATATATATATATATATATATATATATATATATATATATATATATATATATATATATATATATATATATATATATATATATAT
Organism: Nicotiana paniculata; assembly: GCA_005239505.1. Taxonomy (NCBI): domain Eukaryota; kingdom Viridiplantae; phylum Streptophyta; class Magnoliopsida; order Solanales; family Solanaceae; genus Nicotiana; species Nicotiana paniculata. The sequence goes on along the minus strand of ML338015.1, from coordinate 354 downwards.
ATATATATATATATATATATATATATACACACACTCTCTCCAATTTGAATTGATAGTTTTAGATTTTGTATCACAACAAATATGCTTAGGATCTTCTGGCTCTGATACCAAAATAATATTAGAAAGTATATAATTCAAATTTTTTGTAGTATTCTTGATAATATACTATTACTTAGTCTATTTTCTGAGCAGCTTGGTCTTGATCTAACTGGAAGAAAGTTCAGTTTTTCTGTTTTTTACTTACTCTTTCTTTTTGTGGAGCTATTTCTATCTTTTCTAGTTTACTTTCTAGTTTTGTCTAAGGGATGGTGAAATATAGTAGTTTGGTCCTAAAATTCCTCTAGCATAGTCTAA